>CM017322.1:34614991-34692034 GCA_006937295.1 Carpinus fangiana
GGTTTGGGGTTAAAAGTTAAAACAAAAATAACCGCTTGCTATATAACTAACCATGGGAACACAGAAAAACGCCGGTCTATGAGCAGCTAGCTATAGCAAAGGAAAATCATACTATTCTTTGTCTTTGTTTATTTCTCTCAGAGAGAGAGAGAGAGAGGGAGAGGGGGTTGAAGAAGAATTTGTCAGATCGGACCACAAAATGTAAGCAAATCTCTCTCACGTTTCTTGCTGATTTGGGGTGCCGTTCGTTTGTTTGATCTCCAACGTCTATTTGTGTTTTTGTTTTTTGTATTTTTACTTTTTTGCAATGTCGGTGTTCTTGATCTCTTACGTTGGTCGTTCTCAATTCAGCTGCTTGATGCTGAGCTCTGAGCACCCCTCTCTCTATCTCTCTCTCATGCATATTGTCTTTGGGTTTTTTTTTGTTCATTTTTCCTGGCAGTCTGAAATGAAAGCTTTATGTTTTTCTGACTGTATGCTCAGATTGCAATCTTTAGGTGAGAAATGAAAGCTTTTTTTTTTTTTTTTGGGCTTTTTCTTTTGAGTCTGCTGCTGTCTAAAATTGTAGGTTTTTTTTTTTTTTCCTGGCAGTCTGAGAAACGAAATTTTTTCTAATGCTTTGTATACAATTATTGGTGGTGTTTTGTGGGTTGTGGGTTCTGCTTGAATTTGTTGGGTCATTCAGTTTCTTCAATATTTGGGTGCTCTCAGAAAATTTTTCGTTGTTATTAGAGTTTTCTCTGCAAATTGAAGCTACTCTCTCTCTCTGCCATGTTAACACTTTTTTTTTGTTGGGGGGAATTAACTTAAGAAATCAGCTTCGTTGGAAATAAGTTTCCTTTCCCCCCCCTCATAGGTACCAATTAACATGATTACGCTTGTAGATGTTTTTATGGGTTTTTTTTTTTGTTTCATGGAATCTTTCTTTGTCTTTCTCTATTGAAACTCACAGTTTTTTTTGTTGTTTTGTTTTTTGTTTGGAAATTTCCTTGGGAGCTTCCAGATGATTCTGTGGTTTCTTCCTGTGAATTGTACTTCGGAGTATCCCCGTTACCTTTTCCTTTGACGATGTTGAAACAAAGTGAAAAGAATAGGGTGAAGTTTAAAAATTACAAAAGAAAATCTAAGAATTCCTTCACGCAACTTTTTGTACATCATTCAGGCAGAAAAAAGTTCTATGTAGAAGCTGTAATGGGATTTCCCCCTTTCAGATCTGTGTGACAATTTGGTTTTGCCTTTTAAGACTTAAATTTGCATATTATTTCTAGCTCGAAACGGAACGATTGAAGTGTGATCCTTCAGTTGCTTGTCAATTTTTTCCGTTGCTAGATATGATATGGAATCTACTGACATATAAAGAAGCATGTAACATATTCTTCAGGGTACTAAACTACTTTGTTTTTTGTTTTTTTAAATTTTAAACTCGGGAGTTTTCCGTGCCCAATGAAACTATTTTTGAAATTTTAGCTCCTTCGTCTTGTTTCTAATAATTTATGGTTGTTAATTTCAGTGAAATATTCTCTTCATAATTGGAGTTGCTTGTTTTAGGTGGTTCTTTTTCTTTTTTAGCGACATATGTTTCTTGGTATTCAATTTCTTTTTCCCGTTGTAACTTTAGTGTCACATGTTCCTTTTGAGTTCTTAGACGCTTACAGAAATCATATGCTATTGTGCAAGAGTTGGAGAGTCCTTCAATAACCAATCCTAAATAAAGTGGGATATTGCGTGTTCTGATGCGGAAAAGGAAAGATTCCTATAAGTATTTAGGTGTCTTTTCAAACCATAAATGTTGGGCAGTTTTCATTTTGTCAATTGGAAGATAGTGCTCTGTTTGTATGGAAACTATAGATGAGCAGAACTGCTTTTATTATTTTGAGGGGCTTTCTTCTGTTTTCCCCCCTTAGCATATAAAGGAGTCGTTGTTCTTTTCTTGCTGACAATATTGTCACTTTCCTGAGCATATTGATGCTTAGCTACAACTTTTTATGCAGTGTAATGGGGAGAGAACTTACAGATCTGCACATGGAAAAGAAGCCAAGTGGTGTTGTACTTGTTTCAAATGGAGTTTCTCCTGATAAAGTTCACGTTGCTCCTGAAATTTCAGAAGACAGCATTGAAGCAAAGGACTATGATGTGAAGGTATGTACTGAGGAAAACTCAGTTGTTGAGCAATGTCTTGAGAAACAGGAAGTGCTAGGTGTTAAAAGCACAAATCTTGGTGCTGGTTTGGTTGAGGGGAAAGCTGAGAAACCTGGGGCTCAGAAGTCAAGTGACAATAAGAAGTCAAGCCCGCTTGCATCAAAATCTGCTGCTGTTGGGAATGTGCGCACCTACACTGTTCCACAGCCGTTTTCTCTGGCAACTGAAAAGCGCGGTCCATGCGCACATACTGTTGAGGCTGAAATCGCTGCTAATGGTGTGAGTTATTCACCCAAAGCTAACAATATGCTCTCCCCTCAAGCTATAAAGAACTCACAGGTAATTAATATCCTCGACAGTATTATGTGCTGTTAATTACCTTGCTATACACTTTCTCCGAGTTGACTGCTATTGGAATCAAATCCATTAATGTGGTCTAAACCAAATTATTGGGTTTGGGTTGTAGCTGACAAATTCAATCATAGACAAGTGAAGTTTATCTAGTGGCTATTTAGTATTTACAATGTGCAGTAGGAGATCTGGATAGGAAAAGGTCAAAGTGTTTTGAAGAAACGCTATTAACAATTTGTTATTTTTGGCTTTAATTTTTTATTTCTTCTCTGTGATACAGATTCTCTGTTACCTGCCAAATTAAGCATTGTACATTTACAAAAATTGCGTGAAATTTTATTGTCTTTTCATTTCAATGTAGACTTTATTTCCACTTTCCACCCTTTTACTCTGGTAGCCATTTCGACTTTCTTTATATGGGTTGGTAGATTGACCCACAAGCTAGAGGCTTGTGTTGAGGTTTCCAACCTAATTCATGACCATGCCCCAAAAGAAAGGAAAAGTTATTTATGGCTCTTGGTTCGGGTTGGCATTCATGTTTTGAACTTCCCATACTTGGTTTAATTTGAATTTGTGTGTACTTTTTATTTTTTTTTTGCCTTTTGCTTTAAAAAAAGACTATACTTCGCTAACGTGCCCAGGTAACAACTCTAAATCATACTTATATTATTTTGTCAATTTGAATGCATCCTCAATGTGCTTTGAGTTTTGAGGTTATAATAGAAGGTAGTGTAATATGTAGCTAGAGACTAGAATGATAATTGATATCTATATAGTATGGTCAGTGTATTGCAATTATAGAGTTAGAGATAGCACTAATTTTGAAAATTTTCCATTTGTTTTCAGCCAAACTCACCTCTGTCACTAAGGAAGGCCTTGCAACCTGATATTAGGAAGCATCATGATGAAGAAGATAGTTGTTCTGTGGCTTCCTCATATCCTTTGTTTGACTGTAAACAGTTCACATCTGAGTGAATTTTCAATTATATAGATGGTGTAGATGCCATTTTGTGATTGGATTATCCTTAACCGTGTTTAGTACTGCTGCATCTGTGCGAACTGTTAAATCTAAGGTAACTGTTGGAACAGCTCCAACATTTAGAAGTGGCAAACGCGCAGAAAGACGGAAAGAGGTATTTCCTTAATTGAACTGTTTATCATGATATATATGTACGCTGTGATATCCTTTATCACCTGTGGATTTGTATCCCATCCAATATGTTATTTATCTTTGTTATTATTCCCTTTATCTAGTTTTACACGAAGTTAGAGGAGAAACACCAAGCTCTGGAGGCCGAGAAAAGTGCGTTTGAGGCAAGGACCAAGGTACATCTCTTTCATTTGTATCTTTCATGTACCATTTTGCATGTTCGCATGGATGTATATTGTTCTTTTTCAATCCTGCATTTTCTTCATGCTGCACATACGGATACCATTCTTGAAATAACCACCCTTTCTTTGAACAATCTATTGTAATATTTCTAGGAAGAGCAAGAAGCAGCCATCAAGCAACTTAGAAAGAACCTGGTGATCAAGGCCAAACCAGTACCCAGTTTCTACTATGAGGGCCCTCCACCAAAGGCTGAACTCAAGAAGGTACTCTCATTGGATATTCTTTCCTTAGTTTACAAGTCCTTTAAGCTCCAGGATGCATACGAACATTGCAAAAGATTTCTGAATTTTCAGTGTATAGCAGAAGTTCAAGTGAATATGGAGACTGGATATCATGGGACTCCATAAAACTGAATCAGAATGCATTTTACTCTGTATTGAAGGACTAGGATTTACCTATGCGATTTAAGGTAATCCTAGTCCGAGTTTAGTACAGCTACATACTTTCCTCTGAACTAGCATATATTTTTACTATGATTTGCAAAAAAAAAATTGGGGCTTGAGGCATTTTCAGGCAAACTGTCGTCTTTTTGCATTGTAAATTACTTACCAAAAAAAGAAAAAAAAAACACAAAAAAGAAAAAACATTATTATTCTTATGCTGAAGTCCTCTAAACTTTTTGCCTAGTATATTTGTGATACTCATATTTTGGTGCTTCCTTGTTACTTGACTTTCATTTTACCTGCTGCTTTTATATGGAAAAATAAAATCTTAACATACTTATTTAATGCCAGTTGCCATTGACTCGGCCAAAGTCACCAAATCTAAGCCGGAGAAAGAGCTATGGTGATGCAACCAACTCATCCCGGGAGGCAATTTGCAGTCGGGCGCACCGCCATAGCCTCGGTTGTCTCAAAGAGGAGCCTGCTACCATGATCACTCCGAAAAGAAGGGGCCAGATCAGTGAATCTAACATTAATGGCACTTGCAAAGTCAAAGACCAACCAAAGCAGGAAAAGAAGGAGACGAGGGAAACAGCTCTTCCTAAGATCAACGAGCAGACTAATGGAGACCTTGCTGTTCATTAACAAACTCGAGTCTTGCCTTTTCCTTTTTGTCTAACTTTTTTTAAGTGCTGAGAAATTCTTAATTTTCCTTGATTACGGTCCATATGGTTGTTCTGAAAAGAAACTGCCTGTTTTCTTTTCTTCAGGAATGACACGTTTAAGTGGCTTGCTGTTAATGTGAAATTGTATATGCTTTGTAAGCTTATATTGGTACATATCTTGTGATATAAAAAGAGTCATCCATTATTATGTGGACCACGTGGGGTTGTTTCAATCTTATGTATTTCTTTGGGTGAGATAACGTGGGGTGGGAAACTGAAGTTCTGTTTGTATTATATTACTTTTTTGTGGTCATTTGATGATTTGGCTGTTGTGATTGATCTTGCTGTTATGGACTCCTGCAATTATAAATCTTAATGATACATATTCTGGTTCCAGCAGAATGAGTGTGGACCATCCTTTTTATGAAGAATTCTCTTTGAAAGGTCTCTTATATATAAATCTAATAAACAAAGAGCCTTATTTAATGTTGATGATGCATACTAACACCCAGGCCCCAGCTCAAGCCTTTTTGCAATTGTTTTTCCCAATTTTATTCAATACTCTTTTTTGCTAAGAATCCCATATGGGTCCTTCTCTTACCTGATTTTCAGGCTACCATGATTGGTTAGGTGGGGTGCAAAAGAGCTGCCAATAATACAACTCTTGTGAGCGGACACCCGAACTCCACTTGTTTGGACACGGAATTTGAATACCTGCTCGAACTATTCAAGCACCTGTTTGAACTCGGAATTCCACTTGTTTGGACATATGGACCTGAATACCCTTTCTATGTTTCTATGTTACATTGCATGCAATTTTTGTGGTGTATTTTTGGGAGTAGATGGTAATAGAAAGCAGGGTTGACTGTTTCTAGAAAGTCACTACTCTCCATGAAGAAGAATAAGAGAAGAAAGGAATTCTAATTGTTTTCTGTATGATTCGATAAATCATTCTTGGGCCCTTTGTATTCTAGAGTTATAATTATTGTTCTAACACCTTGTATCAAAATAACTAGCCCAACTTATTACAAAAATGGGCTAACAATGAAATAACCCAATTACTAATGATTCATTTGATTATTTAAATTTGGATTTAGGTTCTGTTTGTTTCGATATAAAATGATTTAAAGAGAATATTTTATGTATTTTTTGGTGTTTGGTACATCGAAAAATAATAGTTAATGAAAAACATTTTCAATTTGACCGAAAAAGCTTTTTTAGTTTTTTCAAATGTTTTTTTTTTAGTTTTTTAGTTTTTTTTTTTAAATTGTAAGTTTGAGACCAAGACTTCTCTGGGACCCGTTAGGACATTGCTTGGACTTTGTCAGGACCTGCTGGGACACCTTCGTGGATTCGCTAGGACCCGTTAGGACTTCGGTAGGACCTGACCGTGACACTGTTAGGACTTTGTTGGAACATTGTTGAGCCCTGGCCGGAACATGTACTTGTGTGTGTTTATGGCAAGATCTCGACATTGTCTTGGTAGTGTCCTTATGCATTACTGCCAAAACTCAAATTTTTAGGTTTTTTTTTTTAAAAAATATTTTATGTGTGAATAAATAATAATTTTTATAGGTTAATATGATTGAATGAAAATATAAATAATATTTATGATTTTTGGTACACGCTAAATGCAGTTTCTGATAATAATTATCCTGAGAATATTTTCCAACGAAAACAAAAAAATTTTGCCCAAACAAACTGAACCTTAATTTCATTTTTTATTTTTACAAAAGAGTAAGTGAAAGTAAATATATACCGTTAAAAAAAATTACAACCTATTTTTTTTTTTTCACCTATCCTTAATTAATTGGCTCTAAATATTAGTTAACGACCCTCTCTATATATATTAACGAACTACATGGCCAGTCGAGCCGGTGAGCTTATTATCCTCTCAAATGGTCTCTCTGTTTCCTTTAGTCCCTCCAAAAACCATGCTCACCTCCTTTCACTCCTCTCCCTCTTCCACCATTTTCAAAACCCTGAAACCCCCTAAACCCTCCTTGTCCCCCAAAACCCTCATCCTAACCTGCACAGGCAAACCCAGCCCCAAACCCAAGAGCAGAGCCACCATGAATGCCCCTAAACCCACCTCCAAAAACCGTAGAAAACCGTCGTATGGTACCTCCAGGAGGTCAGTTATCAAGAAAACGTTCAAGCAGGAGCAAGTAATGTTCACCACGCCGGTCTCCGATGACCCGCTGGTCGCGATAATCGGGGGAGGGATGTCGGGTCTGATGTGTGCCTTGAATTTGGAGAAAAGAGGGGTTCGGTCCACGGTTTTCGACACGGTTGCTCATTACTTCCTTTTTGTTTTGTTTGTGTTTTTCATTATCTGGGGTTTTTCATGAATGGTTGGT
Organism: Carpinus fangiana; assembly: GCA_006937295.1. Classification (NCBI taxonomy): domain Eukaryota; kingdom Viridiplantae; phylum Streptophyta; class Magnoliopsida; order Fagales; family Betulaceae; genus Carpinus; species Carpinus fangiana. The sequence continues at coordinate 34,622,283 of CM017322.1, forward strand.
ATGGGTTTTGAGTGGCTGCGAATGTATTTTGTGTTGTTGTGTGTGTTAGAGACAGTGGTGCTGTTGCGTTGGGTTGGAGAATGCATGTGAAAGTTGAGAATTTGAGAATGTGAGTGTTCGTGCGATTTTTTGGGATCACATATATAATTTCGAAGTTTCTGTATTTAATCTCATTTAGACACTGTTTCATTGTCGAGAATGTGTAGGAAAAGAAAAGAATGCGGCAAACAGAATTTTGAGTTATCAAATTTTACTATTTGGTGAAACAAAGAACGAATCNGTTGTTGTGTGTGTTAGAGACAGTGGTGCTGTTCGTTGGGTTGGAGAATGCATGTGAAAGTTGAGAATTTGAGAATGTGAGTGTTCGTGCGATTTTTTGGGATCACATATATAATTTCGAAGTTTCTGTATTTAATCTCATTTAGACACTGTTTCATTGTCGAGAATGTGTAGGAAAAGAAAAGAATGCGGCAAACAGAATTTTGAGTTATCAAATTTTACTATTTGGTGAAACAAAGAACGAATCCTTAGAACTTATCATCAATGACGTTGTCTGAATAAGACTAGGTAGCTTTATGCTTCATCATGTTCATGTGGAGAGTTAGGCCAAGATGGAAACTCTGAATTATATTCTATGGTGGGTATATTAGAGCGCCGTTTGTCAAAAAATTGAAGAAATATCTTTTTCGTCCTATGATTTCTTTCCTACCTGTGGTTTCACTAAAAGATTGAAAGAAAATATATGATCCTTGGTCCCCCACCCAAGAAAGAGACCCAAGTCCTAGTTACCCTGAAAAATGGTGATGTAATGTAGATTCTCCATCTGGAATCAAGCCCCTTTTTAAGCGGCTTTGTGTTAATGAAACCAAATTGTAGTGCAATAGAGTTGTAATTCACTAGTTGTTCCAGATGCTTGCCAAATCTGAAAAAGCCAGAGGTTATTTGTATTCCTTGGAATCCTCTGCCTACATCACCAGACATTTTCTTCTGCAACTTAACAATTTTCATTTGCTTCTCCTTTTTATTTTGAAAATCCTATGTAGTGCTTGGCAATTATACAGTCGATGGTCTATTTGATTGCGGAAAATAAATAGTTATAAGATTGTGAATTCTTGTTGGTGGTGCCTCTTTTCTAATTCATTATATATTTCTTACTAGATAAAACAAATAAAGTCTATTGAATGAATCAACTTCTCCCTTTCAAAGACGAGACAATAACTCAGGGAAATGGAAATCTCAGTGATATTTTTTAGAATATATTTTAGCCTTTTCGAGTGGACTTACTTTCAAGTGCTTCAGTGATGATGGTCATGTTTTCAGGGTTTCTTACAATATTTAATGTTTTAGGGGATGCATGGTTTGGGAGGAAGAATGGGAACCAGAATAATTGATCCTCACCCGCTAGTATTTGACCATGCGGCTCAGTTCTTTACAGTGAGTGATTCTTGGTTTGCTGAGTTGGTCGATTGCTGGTTGGAGAAAGGTCTGGTTCAAGAGTGGCAGGGTGTCATTGGGGAGCTTGACATTGGTGGTCGGTTTGTTCCACTACCTTCTTCTCCTCCAAGATATGTAGGTGTTAATGGCATGCGACCCCTTGCTGACTCATTACTGTCTGAGGTGATTATCCTTCATTTGGCCTTATTGTATCCTTCATTCTGTCTTCTTATTCTCCTTTCTATATCATATTAGGTGTCTTTTAAAAGGAAGGTAAAAGGAAAGAATCATAGTGGAGAATTGAATTATCCTAAAGCGGTGCAATAGATGGGCTTCTATATTATTGTAGAGGAAATTTAAAAAAGATACTTACTCATAAACAATAATCTAGTTGCTCTGAATGTGTGGTTGGACTTCTATATGTAATGATGATTATGATAGGAATTCACTCACTTAGCTTGATCTATCTAGCATTGATATGTTAAAATATGTTAGGATTTATGGAACTGTATTTCGCTTTTATAATATTTTATGATTCCTTTTTCAGAATAAAATGAACTTAGCTCATACACTTTTGTTTTTTCTGCTGTACATAGCTAATTGATTATTTTACACTTTGTGGCAGACTTGTATGGTTAATGTGGTGAGACCTTGCTGGATAAGTAAACTTGAACCATTTAATGGGATGTGGCACTTGAGTGAAAATGGAAAACCTCGTGGCGAGTTTGATGCGGTTGTTATTGCACATAATGGTAACTAAGTGCCTCCATGGTTACTTGTTAGGTTTATTTTACCATTACTATGCTATTTTCACATCATAATGATTACTTACATGTGAGAGAGTTGGCTTCTGCTATGGCAAGAAGGATAACCGATTTTCCAGGGTTTAAACTAGGATTTTAGCATTGATTGGTTATTGGTATAAGGGAAAAGGGGAGGGTGTTAAGGCCCTCCCAAGCATTAACATGGTTCTGCCCCTGCTGATTGTGCTTGTCTTTATTAAAACAGTTCCATGATTTCCTGTGTAGTAATAATGTCTGAATGTCGAACTTCTATGTTACTATTGCAAGTCTAGCTGAAATAACGCTTGTGAGATAACTTTCCAGCTAAAGTATTCAACACTACTTGCATATCATCAAATTTAGATGTTCTCCAGTGATCCAAAAGAATTATATTTTATGAAACATATTGTCGTATGGAACATTCCAAAATAATATAGTTGAGTTTGATATTTTTTGTTCAGCTACTTGAGTTTGTTTTTTAATATTACTGTGTGAACAACAGGAAAGTGTGCAAATCGCTTGCTTGCATCATCGGGCTTACCTCTAATTGCAAGACAGATGAAGGTATACCCTGTAACATCTCAGTTTTGTTTATAAGAAGCAATCTAGTGTATTCTCCTGCATTATCTGCTTTTAACCACGATTGAGTGATCTCAGATTGTTTCTTGGTTTATGCTTTTTGTGTTGCTAGAGGCTTGAATTAAGTTCTATGTGGGCCCTCCTTGCAGCGTTTGAGGACCCTCTTCCTATCCCAGGCGGTACTTCTTTTGAAGGAGCTTTTGTTAAAGGGATTGATTCTGTCTCATGGATGGCAAACAATACCAAGAAACTTCTGCACTCCCAAAGTAATGGTCCTCACTGTTGGACCTTTTTTAGCACGGCAGCTTATGGAAAGCAGAACAAGGTCCCACAGGTCAGTACTAAGTTGAATACGTGCAGCCAGATAATCTCTCTTGATGCTTTGGATCATTAACAGAACCCATCGGGATAAAAGTCTGGAAGATTTCTGGTTTTTGGCCAGAGCGTTACCAAACGTGACAGTAGGTAGAGGGGACTGGGAGAAAAGAGTTCATATGGCCAACAACAACCTGGTTAAACAAGGAAATCGTGAATTATGTGTATAGATGTAGACTTTGGTTAGTAGGACTAGCTTTTACCCATTGCGTCATTAACTACCTGTGGTATGCATTACCTTTCATTTGCATTCTGATGTGTACCTTGGGCTAACTGCCCTATGACTTACCTAGTTGTATGTTTGTTTTTCTTTCCTTTTTTTCCTTGGGGTGGGGGTTGGGGGAGTGTTAAAGGCTCTTAATAGATTATGTAAGATAATGAAAGAGTGTTTGAAGGAAAGTCTTATGAAGAATTCTATAAATGTTTGTTTGAGTAATTAGAAGGTGGTGCACCAAGCAATAAAAGAATAGAAACTAGGGAATTTTAGAGGAAGAGGAGGGAGAGAAAGGGAAGGTGGCTCCGATTTGCCTTTATTGATGCTTTACGCCACTTCGCTGTGGCAACGTTCCTTTTCTTGTGACTTTTTAGAGAGTGGATATTTAACCCTCACGTTTTGCTATAGATTAATAAAGAAAACCCAGTTAATGGCTTTATATTTAATGCTTATAATTTATTGCTGCACATTACCTGAAAGCTCATAAATTCAGCCATATGTAAGAAAATAGTGATTATGTTCTCTGAATATTTAAAACTTTAAAAATCAAGGATTTATGTAAAATGGTAGAAGTGTGGAAATTCATATGTTTTCTATGTTTGTGTGCGAGTACTCACCCAAGAAAAGTGTGTATGTGTGTCCCCACCTATCTTTCTCTCTCTGCACCTAATTATTTATACATTGCCAAGATTTTTGTGTTCATCGGTCTTTATTGTGATAATTTTTGTCATCAGGAGAACATCCCAACTGCCACAGCAGAGAGGGTGAAGGCGGGCATGCTTGGGGGTGTTGAAGCTGCGCTAGGATTACCGAAAGGATCACTTACGAAACCATTTTATACCCGTGTCCAATTGTGGTAAGAAACCACCTAGCAATATCACTAGTGACTGGTTATATTTTCCATTGGTTTGGAAGCTGACCTATTTGCTCATAGGAGTGCCTTCACACTTGATACCACACTGGGAACTTGATGGGTCAACAAAATTCTGTCTTTTGCTCCTTGTGCTTGTTTGTTCTGTTTTTCCAGTACGGCACCTTTCACCCCATCTTCCATTTTTCTTTCCTTTTTCACTAATAGATTTCATTTCTTGATGACAAAAAGGAAAAAGAAATAGAAAAAGGCAGAAATGACTAATTTAACAGTAATTTTGAGAAAAAGAAAAAGAAAAAGAAAATAAAGGAACTTGGGTGGGGGAAAGAAATGCTACATTGGGCTTCAAATCTTTCAATGAGAGTATGGGAGAGGATGGTATCAATGCTGTTGGATGAGAAGTTCCCTTTATGACATTAATGTTATGCTACACTTTTGCAGCCATCTCATTATGTAAGCCGAAACAATTCCTCATAAATCCATAATCAACCCCATTTAGAATACATCAAAGTTTTCCAATAGTTTCTTTTCTTCATCCTTGTAGAAATGTGAACTTTTAGTCTGTTTTTTTTTTCACCATTTTTTTTAGTTGCTTGCATACTGTGACCTCAAAAAAATGACAAAAAGAAGATAGTGTTTTATATGTTAATAATCATGTAGGGNCCCCCCCCCCCCCTTTTAATAATATGACCTATTTATGGTTCTTGTATGATGAATACTTAAAAAGGATTTTTCTTTTTAAAATTTAAAATTAATTGGATACAAATACAATGATTGTGATTTATTTCCAATATTCCGGAATTCTACAGGGGTGCAGCTCTTCCAACTAATACGCCTGGTACCCCCTGCATCTTTGATCCTCATGGAAGGGCTGGTATATGTGGTGATTGGTTAGTTGGTTCAAGTTTAGAGTCAGCAGCCTTAAGTGGAATGACCCTTGCCAATCACGTAAGTGCCACTTCACTTTTTATTTTATTTTATTCTATTTCAGTTATTTGTGCAGATAGCTAACTACATATCTCATAAAAGTTAATGACGGTGCTGTTCATATTCTCCAAACTCGCTACAAATTTCCTTTCGTAGTATTAAGCGAATTAAAATTTTCGTGGACGTCAAGACTGTAAAAGTTGTGGTTTTGATTTTATTCAAGGTTTAATGTACCATCAAAGTAGATGATGTTTACATCAGACTGGTCTTTTACATGCAGATTGCAGATTATTTCGAAACAGGTGGAGCTCGTCCTGAAGAGTTCGCCATTGGTTTAGATAATGAGTTTCAACCGCTTGAAGGACATGATATTGGACAATTTCCGGGACTGGAGTCTAAAAAAGAGATAAATGAGGCCCAGGCATATCAACTTGCCTCTTGAAGTTGTGCCAGGGCAGGAGAATTTCTTTGTTTGGGTAAGTGCAGTTTTTCTCAATTGTGATTTCATATTTACGCTTGTTACATTCTTGAGCATAAAATTATTAAAAAAGGAAGAGAATTTATATTCTTAGATTTTTGAAAACATGGTAAGACGTGTGTCATTGACTCGTGGAACTTTTGCTGGCAGAAGTTGTTCAAAGCTCAGTGTTATCAGCTGTCAGAATACTTTGTGAAGGAAGATATTCCTTCCAAATTGTGGACGCATAATTTGAGTGGTTCATCTGCCCAAAAGAGCAATGGGAGCATGTGTTACTCGGCAACTCATCACCACAGGTGTACTGGTTTCTCAGCTCCATGAAGATTACTTTTAGGCAACTGGAGTTCAGGTGGAAGAGATATTACCATATCAGTCTCCCATTTCTCCCAAAATCCAGGCCGAGTATGTGGAGCTCAGATCAGCACAGGGCCAAATGAAGATATAAATTAAAACTTCGAAATTTAAAGACTGGAAGCTATTTAAATTCTTATATAATGCATGAATTGGCATTATTACGGGTCCTTTGGCGGAAGGCTTCAGCAGATGTGATAATAATGTTGGCACTTTTTCAGATATTGTTGTACTTTCAAACTACAGTTTCTGTTTAATCAATACTGGGGTCTTTCAGCTCAATGAATGGGTTCTCAGTTGAGTGCTGGACATTTGATTACAAGTATGGGCATTAAAAATGAATAGAGTCGATCATGAACAGGCTCGGACTTGGCTCAGATAGACTCGACTTGAACTTGGTATATTTAATAATTGAGCTGATGATGGACATAAAATTATGCTTGATTATTAAACAAGATATGCTTGTATAAACTTGGGCCGACTCGGTTAATAATGTGAACACAACTCATATAGAGGTTGAGGAGTGGGAGGCATTGCCGAAACATAACCAAATCTGTCATCAAGGAGTAACAAACTCTGGATACAAAAGTCTCCACAACAAAGATAAAACCACAATAATAAGAGAGACTAAAACCCACAAACAACAAAAACAAATACAATATTCAATGGTTGGTTGATGATGAACTAACATTTAGAGTAAATACTATTTGGATATTTAGCTATTGATGACATTCACACCACATCAAGAGATGTCTAATACATGGAATGCCTTAGGGGATTGGCCCTGTGGGCAATATAGGAGGTGGAGGCGGCGGTTCAGATGGTCGTTGCTGCAGTAGTTTTGCAAAGAGCAAAGATTGGCCTTTCCTTTGTTTTACGGCAACAGCTCCACACGATTCTTCCGCATCCCTTGAATGAATTAACTTCTCCATTTTCTCACCTACTCAGAGTAATTACCACAAACAGTTTCATATAAGAAAAAAGTAAGTGTCAGAAGATGATAAATACAGTGCAAGGCTCTCCCTTCCTCCCTCTACTGTCCACACAAGTAAACAACACAAAATGTGAAGCAATAGCCTATACATATATACAAAATTTATATACAAAATTTAGAGAAAAAGGTGCTCCTCTTACCTGTGACGAGCAAGCTCCATGCAAGGAACAGGGTAGCAAGCAGAAGAAACCCATGGAGGAAGCATCTCTTGACCTCCAACCCCATGTTAATTGCTTTGTGGAAGAGACTTGCGAATATAACAATAATATATAGGCACTCCTGTTTGAATGTTGCCATGCATTTTCAAACCTACCCATTTTTACTGGGTCAAAGATGGAGTATATACCATTTACAATTCGATTTGTATATTGTTAGTGACGCTCAATTTTGAAAAATATCATAATGAAAATAATAAGGCAGCTTTCATGTTGAAAGTGAAAGGGAGTCGCCATAACAGTGGCCATATATTTTGATTATTGAGGAAGATATATGGCAGATTAGAAGGCCAGAAAACATGCCATCAAGCAATCTAAGGTTCAAATACTGCTTTTATTTCAATGAACCATTTTCTCAGGCATATGAAATCAACCAAATGAGCTTAGCTACTAAAGAGAGAGCAAAATTCTTACACTTAAAACTACAAAGTAGAATTCAAGCAAGATTATTCACTGCTGCAGAAACACTTGGCATTTAGAGCTATCTTTACTAGAATCAATTACTTGAAACAAACTACAAATAATTTGGTTAATTGATCCTATTTTACCTTCTTGACTTCCACCATCTGTGCAGCACTAACTGAAGTATCACTTATGACTGGCCTTTTTGTCCACTCATTTTCCTTAAAGAAGAATGCTACCAAGAGAAAGGAACCTCAAAAAAGATGAGCTCATGCAACCATAAGGATTTACTGAAAAAGTCAGGCTACCATAATGGAATCTAATAACCCTTGCAACAACTTGAACCAAACAATACATGAGCAAATCACAAAAAAATTTGGAGTTGAAAAAAAAAATGAAAACATAAGCCTTGGCTTAGTCACAATAGTCACCTGTGGGATGGGGCGATGCTTCAGTCCATCGTAGTAATGTGGCCAAAAATGATGACAATAAAAAAGAACAATAACCAAAACTATTTCTGATTAAGTCAGATCTTAATCACATGCTCCTGCATTGATAGATGCAGCAATGTTTAATCAGCATTATGGGAAAAAATATTCTTATATATTGTTTCTGATTCCAAGGTGAAACAGTAAATTTACAATGTCAAAGCAACTTAGCATAGCATATATATAATTAACATCAAGCTTGCATGATGATGTTTTCTTTTTTAAAACTATTATTGATAATTTACATACACATGTAGTGAGTGTTCAACCTATAACCTCAGCTCCACCCCATTCTTATGGAGGGAGGAGAATGCCATTTCTGCTAGAGCTCATTGGAATCAGGCTTGCATGAAAATTCAAGAGGAGAAGCACTATTGGATGATAAAAACAAATTAGTCCACTCACTTCCAACACACGAAATCCCACATGAAGAACACTAGAAGAAGACCAAGGTTGAAATATGCACTAAAGGATAGTAGCTCTCTGGTTTCAACTTTGTGCTCAACCAAACCCTTTGCATCACCATCTCATTTAATTGTCCACTCCATTGACTAGATTGCTGCTGGCCACCGTCAGATTCAAGCAATCAATCCTCAGATAAAAATCATGCGTCAAGTCTCTTTGCTACCATCCACAATACTTGCGTAAAACCTTAAGTGCTCAATTTTCAGATAATGATAATAGATCCTATTTGGATAAAACTGTAAAATTTAATATAAGAAAGACTGAAANTAGAAGAAGACCAAGGTTGAAATATGCACTCAAGGATAGATTGTCCACTCCATTGACTAGATTGCTGCTGGCCACCGTCAGATTCAAGCAACCAATCCTCAGATAAAAATCATGCGTCAAGTCTCTTTGCTACCATCCACAATACTTGCGTAAAACCTTAAGTGCTCAATTTTCAGATAATGATAATAGATCCTATTTGGATAAAACTGTAAAATTTAATATAAGAAAGACTGAAAGGGTTACTGGTAACTTATTATTGACTTCAATCTCCAAGGCAGCAAGGTTTTTTTCTTGGCAGTACAGAAAAAAATATTGAATTGAATTCACTTGCCCTATTTTTCCAGTTTTACACAGTAGATTCCACAAAATTAAAATATATGAAGAATAATTCTATGTATGCTAGTGAGCCAATATATACAGAAGGTATGCTCTCCACGTATAATATCCAGTGAGAAAAGTGATTGTTGCTTCAATTAGCTTGAGGGAATAAGATACAGACAAAGTACAAGAAATTGTGTGGACTGGAAGACAACTAATTGCCAAAGGAGTAACAGATAAAGCAGTTGGCTAAAATTGACCACAAAAACCATACACAGATAACCAGAATAGAGTTGCCATTTGTTTAGTCATAACAACTCAACATTCTTACAGTTTGCAAGCAGCAACAAGTAATTTTATGTCATTATTATCGGCCAGAACCTTATTTGGTAAATCTAGATGTTATAAGTCAACATTTTCCATTTGATAGGCATATTTTAACACGGAATCTATTGGGATTAGGGCACCTCAAAGTTCTCAATAATCGCTAGTTGCAATTTGATGGATCACAATCAACTTTGAACCAATTGGAACCACAGCCATAGAAATCCCATCGATTTTTAACTTATAACAAATGAGTAAACGACATGTTATTTGTGTTAGAAGACATTCTTTATAACAAAAATCAAGAGAAGAGATATTTCGAGCAAAGTTGACAAAGTGGATATCCCATAACAAAAATAAGGAACAAGTACACCAATGTGCTCCAACAAAATTGGACCCCAAAAAAAAAAAAATTACAATATTTTCCTATCTTAACCGACACCAACAGTAAAACCGAGTTATGGTTCTCTGTTTTGATGATTCACAGGGTGCTAGGCAAGTAAAGTAGCAAACTCAGGATCCCAAGAATCCACCCATGCATCAAGCGGCAGATGTCCACCCACAGGGGAAGAAGGCGGTGGCGGCAGATAACCGTATGAAGCATAAAACTCAGAAGCAGAGTCATCATTACAGCTCATCAAGGTTTCCAAATACTCATATGAAACACTAAACTCAGAATCAGAGTTATCAGTCGTCCGCGGGTTAGACTCTTCCACAATATCCACTGAATTCTGTGGTGGAGTAAATTCAGACTGAGGCGTTCCAAATTCAGATGGACAATCTGATGATGGGGTCCCAGTGGCTTGACATTCGACATCGCCGCAGCGCATCTTCTTTCTCTGCTGGCATCCATCCTCAAGCAGCAGCACTTGTTCTTCTTCTTCTGTATTAATCCAGATTTGGGGGGTTTCATAGGATGGAGATGGAGTTTCAACAGTGGGAGAAGACTGATCTTGAAAGCATCTTTTAACGCCAGCTCCTCTTGATCCTGAAGATTCTTTCTTATAAATGGTGCACAGGACCCAGTCAGTGGTCCGTTCTCCCTCCCCAACTAATGAGAACTCGTGCATTAACCAGTTGGATTTCTGTTTCTTCACCTTGAAACAGAAGAGTTTCCTGAACCCAATAACATCACCCTGAGCATCACAGACTTTGTCCGAAGAATTCTCATGCCATACACCGCACCCCCCCGCTGTTCGTGCCACTCTATTTTTGCTCAGTTTTTTTAACCTTGTAAAAATGTAAAGCTTCTCCCGATCACCACAGAATTGCCAGGGAGCCTTTTCACCATAAACATCAATCTCTCTGATGCCATCCCAACCCATATCTTCTCCCCTTACCTTGTTCAACAAATAGAAGCCTACCAGCTCTTCATCGGTGGGCTGAAAACGAAATCCCACCGGCATCATCATCATTCACTCCCACTCCCACTCCCTCTTGAAGAAAAACAAGAACGAAAGTCACTGTGATCCTCACACCTCTTCACTCTCTGTTTCACGGTTTCACGGTTTCACTCCCTCTTCTCTCTCTGTTTCACTCGAAGCCAAGGCCCCTTTTATAGAGAAGCCAATGCCCCCACCGACTTGGTTCACCGCCTTAGCTAAAGGCGGTGGACCAACGACTTGCCGTTACAGATTATAATTTTTAACTGGACGACTTGCCGTATTTGATCGGCTTTAATAACGAAACTACAGCATTTTTTTATTTTTTTTTGAGGGTGGAATTGCAGCATTTTAATTAAGAGCATAAAAAAGACGCGCACCTTTTTCGCTTGCTTAGCACGCGCCATGATTTCTCGCCGTAGAGATTCAGCGGAGAAATCATCCAGCCTGAGCCTGCAGCTCCTCCGCATCATCCTCCAGAAGCACAGCTTGGAGCGTTGTTGAGCTTCTCGAGCTCATCTTTGACACCCCCATGCCCATGGCGCTCCGAGTTTCCACTCTGGAGTATGATAAAACCCAAGGAGAGAAGCCTGAAAGGGAGAATGAGACGAAAATTATTTTGTTAATATTTTGATTTTTTAGGGATAAAAGGGAGAATGAGACGAAAAATTATTAACTAAATCCAAAATTACTTTTGGTGTTTTAAGCGGGTTTAGGGTTTTAATGTTAGGAATAAATGCAAAATTGGTTTATGTGTTTGGTTTAAATTACAAATTATTATTTTATGTGGTATATAATTTATAGGTCTTTGTAGTTAGCTTAAATTATAAATCACCCCTATAATATACAAATAATTTATAAGTCATCAAGGTATGCCAAAATAACAGTTTACTCTATAAAATCAATTTCTGTTAAGTAGCTTAACAGAATAATTACTTTGTCACGTTATACTGTTATAGTAAATTAACAAAATCTCCTTTATCCCAAAAATTTTACTATGCATAAGCTTCTCTCATTTTAATTTTCCTCGCCACTATTTGGGAGCATTTTGGGAGAATTTGATGGTCACATTTCGTGAAACAGCTGACGAAGATGAAGACGAAGAAGGGTTATGCACGAGTTAAAATTTTGGGGACATAAGATATTAGATTAATTTACTAAGCCGTATGTCATAGAGGGAAGGTTATGCACAAGTTAAAATTTTGGGTGCATAAGATATTAAATTAATTTACTGTAGCCGTATGATGTGAAATCACTGAAATGAGAACTAATATGTAATCTTAGCCGATGTCATAAAATGATGTGAAAAATCATAAATTGTTATTTTTTGAAGTAAAAAATTGATAATAACAAGTTTTGCGCTTTTAATGGGTATGACGTAGCAAAGTGACAAATTTTGTTAGATTACTTAACTGAAATTGTTTTCATAGAGTAAACTGTTATTTTGACATATTTTAAGGACCTATAATTTTTATTTTTTTTTAATACCACATTGAGTGATTTTTATTTTTTTTTTTGAAAATACCACATTGAGCAATTTAGGCCAACTACAAGGGCATATAAAGTATACCACAAGAAGTAATTTGTAATTTAGGCCTATCACAATGACTAATTTTGTATTTATCCCTTAATATTATCATTATCAGTGAAATATATATATTAAAGAAAATAAATATATATTGTGGTAAAATATATGAGAGCAGCTGTCATACGGTCATAGCAAAAAGGTGGGGTTTTTTGCCCACCATTCATATGTTGACACCTCACCATTTTAAGAAAAATGCACAAATTTAAAATAAAATCAAAACACCCAATCAACTAATCATGCAACCAAATGGATGACCCACCGCCCACCTCCGGCGAACAGCGCCACCACCCACCACCCACCTCCTGCGACATTTCCGGCAAAGAAAAAAAAAAAAAAGAAAGGATAGATCCAGCCACTGGGGGTGGCCGCGATCCACCCCAACGGCCAGGGGGAGAGATTCGGCCACCCTCAGTGGCCCTATTTGTCTCTTCGGCGAACCAGCAAACCAAAAAAAATAAAAAATAGATAGATAGATCTGGCCACTGGGGGTGGCCGTGATCCACTCCCAGCGGCCTGGGGGTGGCCGCAATCCACCCTAACGGCCAGGGGGAGAGAGATCTGGCCACCCAGTGGCCATTTTTGTCTCTCCGGCAAATAAAAAAAAATTCCGGCCAGCCTCAAAAATCGATTCTAATGCCACAAATTCGTTTTTAATGCCTCAAAACTAAAACCTAGAGGGGAAGGTGAACCATTTTTGGGATTTTATCATCCTAAAACCCAAAGAAAAAAAAAAAAAAAAACGCTGGCAAGACCCAGCCGTGGGTCTTGGTGGCCGGCAATGGGTCTCAGCGCCGTGGGTCTTCTTTCTTTCTCCCAAGCCATCTCTCTTTCTCTGTTAAATGACAAGAAGAAGGAAGAAGGAAGAAGAAGAGTGGGAGGAGAGGCTGTCGACAGGGAGAAGAAGTGGGAGAAAAGAAAAAATAGAAGGAAGAAGAAGAAATAAGAAAACAATCTAATGTTTTAGGATGTAGGATAGTGTTGTGCAATTTTTTTCTTTTATGTGAGGTGTCAAGTTGTCATTGGGGGGCAAAAAACCCCCTTTAGGCACCATCCAATTGAAGTTATACCCCAAATATATATATTAAAGAAAAAAAAAAGGATAAGAAACTAAAATAACTTTCAATTCTATTAATATATATATTTTACCCCAATATTCCACAAATGATATTCTCCATCAAATAACACCTCATCGATATAATGTAAATATCTTCAAAAATAAAAGCTGAAGTGGATAGAAAGATATCTTCTCCAAGCCAACAAGTTTAGAGGAGCCGAGGTTTTCCAAAGAGTTTGGGTGAGAAAAAAAAAAAAAAAAAAAAAAGAATTGAAGAGGAAGAAAGAGAGAGTAGAAGAGAAGATAATGATCTTTATTTTGAAAATCTGAAGGCGCCTCCCAAATTTGAAATCCAAAATACCCCAAAAGGGAAGAAAGCGCTTTTAACAAAGCACTGAGCTTTTCTTCATTTTCTTACCAGCCAAACAGCACCTAATTAAGGCGCTTTCTTCCTCCCTCCACACAACTAACCTGCGCCGGAGGTGTACCAATGAAAATATTCCCAAATCGGAAACCCCTAGCGTTCTAACAATAATTCTGATAACACGTGTTGTTACCATTTCCTGACCACACAAAACGACGTCCCGTCCTCAAATACGTACAACGCCTCGCGGCCCTCCCACGAACCCCTCTACCCACGGTGCGCCACCTGCCGCAAGAAGAAAGCTCACAACCCTTACGTCAGTTACGTGTCAAGAAAACGATAAAATATCTTTTCGTGTACGATCCGATGGCCCATGTGAATCCGTACGGACATGATATCCTGGCCGTCGAAAACAAAAAATGCTCAACAAAAGGAAGACTTGGGAGAGATGTAGATTGAGATTACTTCTAAATCAATTACAACCAAAAGATATACTCAAAATAAAATAAAAATAAAATACCGTTCCAAAAAAAAAAAAACAAAAAAAAAACCGATTAGCTGCGTGCGTATTAAAACCTATCATTTTCATTTCCTGATATTAAACTACCCTTACTACACCGACAAATTTACAGGACTTGCCATTACTCTAAAATCTGACTCTTCTACTTCTTCGCCTTCTTCGCCGGAGCCTTTTTCTTCGCCGGCGACTTTACGCTCTTCGGCTTCGCAGCTTTCTTCGCCGGAGACTTCAAGCTCTTCGTCTTCGCCACCGGCTTTCTCGCCGGCGCCGCCTTCTTCCCCGGCGACGTCCTCGTGGACGTCCTCGCCACCTTAGCCGGCTTGGCCTTCACCGCCGCCTTGGGCTTCGCTGCCGCTTTCGGCTTGGCTGCAACCTTCGCCTTCGGCTTCGCAGCGACAGCCTTCGGCTTGGATTTCGCCGCGGCTTTCGGCTTTGGCTTTGGCTTTGGCTTAGCGACAATCGTCTTCGTTTTCGCTGCAGCTTCCGGCTTCTTCGGCTTGGGCTTGGTGGTAGCCGCCTTCACCGGAGCAGAGCGAGTCGGAGGCAGCTTGAAGGAGTTCTTGACCTTGACCAGCTTACCAGAAGCCACATGCTTCTTCAGGTGGAAAAGCAAGAGCTTCCGAAAGCTCGATGGCAACTCCTTGTGCTTTCCCTCAATGACCTTCGTGATAGCGTACTGGCTCGAACCCGTCTTTTCCTTCAGAATCACTATCGCGTCCGTAATCATCTGCAGAATCCAAAACAATAACAAAGAAAACAAATCAGATTCCGATACGAGAAGCAAAACCAGCAAAACCTCTGACAGAGAGAGAAATACCTCGAGGAAAGGAGGGTGGGAAGGAGGGGATTTGGGCTTGCTTGCTCCAGAGGACTTTTTGGGTTTGTTCTGCTTGGCGAGAGCGACCGAGTCTGCAGCTGTAGCCATGGTGAGGCAACTCAGCGAGTCAAGATTCAACTGGGAAATTTTAGGAGTCTTCAGAGGAAGAAAAGCATATGTGAGAAAAAATGGGGTGTGGAGGAATGTTTATATAGAGAGAGGGTGAGGTAAATAGTGAGTGCTGATTGGTGGAAAGCTATGCGACGCGGATTTAGGGCGTAGTAAAATTTTGAACTAGGCCGTTGGATTACGGCCTTATCGACGGTTAAGGATGGAAGTTTGGGTGAAGGGTTCGGATAGAGCCCGGAAGGATGAGGAGGACTTGGGGAGGAGATGGGTTTTGAGTGTGTTTTTCACTTGATCAGAAATGGATGTAACTTTTGTTGTGGGCCATGGATTTCACTGAGGTTTCGATGGTTTTATGGATTATGACTTAAGCTTTCTAAGGAGTGTTTATTTGAGAATTTTGGCTTAGGGGATTGGGAGAATTTTGAGTTTGAATCTGCATTGGTCAAAACTAGGGTTTCTAAGAGTTTTGTTAGGGTTTGGATGGATTTTGAGGGAATGCTGTAAGCCAAGCTATAATTTTTGCTTTGTATATGATTCTAGTGTTATGAAGGAGTCAATTGATTCAAGAATCATGAAATTCTGACAAGAAATGAGTATTGAAAGTTTGATTAAAAACTTGATCAAGTTGAACATGCTGATATAACATGCGACTTTGTTCGTTAATGTGTTTTGAAAGATTTTTTGTTTATTTTGTTTGAAGAAGCGTTTTAATTGTTCAGAATATAACTTCAATTTAGAGTGGAAAATATCTCAAGTACATGACATCAGATTATGTAAAATAATAAAAATTTATTGGGGAAGAATGGTCACAATGCAAAGTCGGCTCTCAAGGGATTTGGTCTGGTTTGAATCCTCTTGCTCCAAACATCAAACCACACATGTACGCGAGGGTTTTGAAACCTTTAAACCTTCTCCTCAATTTGATTAAGAGACCAAGAGCTTAAACTATAATGCTACACAAGATCCTGTTAAATGGGATATCATCTTTTAGTAGAGGAAGTATTAAGTTTTGTTATCAAAGTTGGACTTGAAAAACTCTAGCCACCACCACTACATAGTACATACATGACCACCAAAGGGAGTTGTCTTGTGTAATTAGGTCAAGCCCAATAAGAATAATAACCAGCTTAGAGCATGAAATTGGATGAAAACTAAAACTAGATCAAATAAATCTAAGACACTTGTCATCTTATGATTTGCTTTAGGTTACTATTAAATACAATAATTTTCACTAAATAATTGTAATTGCACTCAAGTATTTATTTTAATTAATCAAATCTTCCAATGACTTCATATAATTGCATTTGACCCCTCCACGAAATAATTCATAGCCAAATTAAACTATCACTTTAATTCACTATCTAATCCTTGAGTACCCAATTAATCTCTTGATTATTCTTATACTTATGAAATCACATTTTATTTTAGTAACTCTTACTAAAATGCTTTAGCTGGTAAATATTTTATTATTTTATAAAACAATCATTACTTACAATTGTTTTAAAGACCCTTTTTTTATTTTAAGAAAACAAACCAAAAACCCTATTTTTGCCTTTGACTGAACGTTCGACAGGGGACCACCCCTAACGTTTGTTAACCCATTTGAGGACTATTGAGTATTGACTAATGTTCGATCTAAAACCCTAGAACCACTATATAATAGTACATCGAACGTTCAGTGATAGTCTAAAAAGCAATTTTAAGCTATTTTTACATTTTCAAATCAATGCACTCCCCTCCGCTTATAAATATCATCCCCTCCTTGACCCAAACTCCACCCCCACACCAAAAACTCAAACCTTGGAGTGAGAATAGATTTTTAGAGAGAGAATAAGGAGATTTTGAAGTGGGAAGTCATCTTCAAGGTTGACTCTTTTGTAATTGTTGGTTTTCATGTCATTCTTGTAATTTTCATGTTCTTCACAAAGTCTTGAGGGTATTATGATGGGTTTGTGTTATTGTTCTCTTTAAAAAGTGAAAGGGTTTTCAAACATTTTAAAAACACTTATTATTTTCCCAAAGTTTTCATGATGTCATAGTATATTATGATTCCATGCCCTCATTAAGAACCTAAGATGAGATTTGTTTAAGGATAGGAGCCTTGTATGCATTCTAGCATATGATCAAACGTTCCTTGCATACTGACCGAACGTTCAACCCCGAGCCTGAACGTTCGGCTAGAAGCCTCGAACGTTCGACGAGTGTACCAAATGAGTGAAATTAGGGTTTATGACCTTTTAGATAGAGTACTTCTCGATTAGGACCTTATGTGTTTATAATAGGTTCTTTCGTACTATTTATAACGATAAGATATGTTTCGTTATAGTACGAGTTCAAAATGTCTTAGGAATCGAGCGAATGTAGCTTCCCGGTTAAAGGCTCATCTTTTGAGGTTTATTTCTCCTCTGCAATTAGCGTTTGTTCCAGATAGAAATATTCAGGACAATACAATTCTTGCCTATGAGTTGCTACATACTTTCAAGAATAAAAGAGGAAAATGTGGTCTTACGTTTCTAAAGGTAGATATGGAGAAGGCTTTTGATAGGATGGAATGGAGCCTTATTTTGGTTGTGATGTAGAAATTGGGTTTTAATACTATTTGGTTTAACTGGATCAAGATTTGTATATCCTCTTCTTCTTTCTTGGTCCTCATTAACGGCAGCCATTTTGGAAATTTTTCCCCAGAGAGGGGTTTGTGTCAAGGGGATCCACTCTCCCCTTTTTTGTTCATTCTTGGCACAGAGGTTTTCTCGAGGCTTTTACTCAAAGAAGAAGTTTCTGGTTCTCTTAGAGGTCTCAAGATAGCCCGAAATTGCCCAACTATCTCTCACCTCCTTTATGCAGATGATCTCCTTATCTTTGGTCGAGCCTTTGTCAATGAAGCATCTTGCATCCAGAATTGTTTTGAAAAGTATTCTCGGAGGACTAGGCAATCTATTAATGTTGAAAAGTCATCCATCCAGTTCAGCAAGAACACTGGAGCTACCACCATACAACATATTCTAAGTATCCTCCTTTTTTCAATAAACTCTTTGAAGTCTATCTATTTGGGGCTCTCTATTTTGTATGGAAACTCAAAGGTGAAAGCCTTTAATGATATTGTGGAGAAGGTTCAAGGGAAAATAGAAGGATGGAGAGAAAAATCTCTCTCTCAAGCCGACATGACTGTTCTTATTAAATCGATGGCAGCCTCCATTCCTACTTATGCAATGAGCTCCTTTCTCCTCCCAAAAGGCATTTGTGATAAGTTGGATAAGCTCTTTAAGGATCTTTGGTGGGGGTTTCCCTTTGGAAAGTCTAGAAATCTCACCCTTAAATCTTGAAACTCTCTTTGTCTTCCTCAAGCTGTGGGTGGCCTAGGTTTTAGGCATATGAAGGATGCCAACTTGGCTCTCATTACAAAACTGGGCTGGAAAATTCTCACAAATTTCAAATGTGCTTAGGCGGACCAATTGCGAGGTAAGTATCTTCACTTTTTTTTTTCTCCCCCCTGCTGCTAGCTCTTGGCTTTGAAAAGGGATTTTAAAGTCCTGGCATTTTTTGTCTCTAGGAGCTTGTCCAAATATTCATAGGTCCTCCTCTATGCGGGTGTGGGATTTTCCTTGGATTCTCACCCTTTCCTCTTTCATCCCTTCATCCATTAATAGGAGCAGCTCTCTGTTCCTAATCTCCTTGTTAAAGATTTATTCTCTAGCTCGATCCTATCTTGGAATGTGCTTTTTCTGCATTTCCTTTTTGATTCAGCCATGGTGGATGATGAGATTGTTAAAATCAAAATTTGCCCTTTAGAAGGAGATTCTTTCCTCTGGACCCCCTAAAAAAATGGCCTTTTCTCCTCCTCTTCTGCTTATAAGTTGATTCGAAATTCACACCCCACTTCCCTCCATCCATCCCTCCCCCATCATTTTTGGAAAAAAACTCTGGAAGCTAAATCTCAATGATAGACTAAAGATGTTCCTCTAGAAGATCACTTGGTATATCATCTCAACCAAAGAAAGGCTCAGTGAGGTTTTTCATATCTCTCATTCGATATTTTTTGTCCCCTCTGCAAAATTGATATAGATTCTCTTGGTCATCTTTTTTTTCGGTGCAGTTTTGCAAGGATCATTTGGAGGGACTTTTTCTAGCCTTTTGATTATTTGGTCTGGTCTAACTTAAATATGTCTGATTGGTTAAACTGTATTATCAATCCTTGTAATACCCCGATAAAAACAAACCTTTTTATTAAACAAAATCCTTTCCATAAAGAGCGTTTAACAAGGGCCTTCTATAAAGCTGCTTAGACAAGGCACTTGACCCTTAGCGTTAACCTAATCACACTTTGAACCTTTAGAAAATAGAAGTCAAACACTAACCCTCAGGAGGCGGACGTACGCTAGGTTAGGCGGACGTACGCTGCTGTCTGTAGTGCGGACATATGTGGGGGGACCACTAGATGTACGCTCTGCAAACAGTACAAGCGGATGTACATAGGTCCACCAGATGTACGATACTTATTGGAATACCCTTTGGGTAATGCTTGGACATACGAAACACCCTTTGGACCACTATGCAAGAACCACCAGACGTACGCTAGGATTGCCAGACGTCCTCTGGTCTGACAGGGAGTTGGTGGCGGACTTTCCTTATAAATACCCAGCCCCACCTCTCCTTTTTCACACCCATTTCCACCCTCTGGTGTGCCCCTAGGCTGCCATAACCCCTTTTTATGTTTTAAGAGAGAATTTGGTGAGAAAGAGTGCTTCAAAGAGAAATTTCAAAGGAGGGAAGACCATGTTCATGCTCAGCTTCGGGATAATCCTTGTTTCCTTTGTATTTAACACTGTTGTAACCTTTGGTTTATGCCTTGTTGAGTTTTCCCAAAATGTTCATCAAGTTTCTTCAAGAAATGATAATGTTTTCAAAGGATTCTTTTAAAGTTTCATTGTGTTGTGATTTTTTACGTTGCATGTGCTATTTTATTAGTTTAGAGGAGGTTTAGAGGTCTAGAAGTGCTATAGGAACCATGCACTGTTCGAATCTTAAAATGGTGTGCTTAACACATTGAGCGGATGTACGCCATCAGGGCTGGACGTACGGTACGGTCAGTAGGCAGATCACTAGTTTTCAAGCTTCGCACATGCATGCTTTAGTCTAGCTATATTTTTAGGTTAAATAGGGCCTAGAATGACGGTGTCTTGTATCCGTTATGACATGACTTAGCTTTGTCGGAAGATTCACTCGAATGTGCGAGGTAAGTAGACACTTACAACCTTTTTACTTAAAACGTAAGATATGTCAGTTGACTGACCACGAGTATGATATGAGCATGCATACTTTTTGTAATAACTTGGTAATTGTGCTATTAATTAACTGTTAAGATGCATCGTAAGGCATAGTACGCCGGTATGTGCAGTATGAACGGCCATGGGCTTACTATATAAACTGCATATTATGGTTAAATGTGTGTGTTATATGAGAGTTTTAGATCTATTGGTTTCGTGATCACGATGCAACCATTCCCAATGGTTCGGTCACTATAGGACGGACGTCATTAATTAATGTGAGCCACTCAAAGTCGGACTCGATCGTGCCACTAATGCTACGTACGATATGTTGTGTAGTGACTGGGACACTAGGATTGTACTATAGGTCCCTCAGGACAGCGTCAACCCTGTTGAGAAGGAAAAATATCTCGGGTAGACCATATATGAGAGTTATGACCTATAATGCATTAGCCTTTTTTTGCATTAAAATAATTAGGTAGTTATTGCCGGTAGTATACCATAAGCTTTGAAAACCCTAAAACCTATTGAATGGTGTATTAATGGAGGTAGTACCCATTTTTTGGGTTAATACTCAAAATGCACGTTTACTTTCATAAATTGGGCTCATGTCATATCTATGTTGTAAGGTTTACTTACTAAGTTGTTAGATTCACGCGGTTATCATTCTCTAGGTAACCTGGTTTATTGCTACGGAAGTGTCAAAAGATGCTACTGCCTGACTGGTCATGCTTTATTTATGATTACAGATTTGTCTTTATTGTTTAGTAGATCTATGTTCTTTCTTGATGAATTATAGTAACTTAAATTTATTAACCTTCCCTTGCATTTTACTCTGACAATGCTGAGAATGACGATTTCCCGTTTAGTCACAAGTTGGCTTAAATGGGTAAATCACCAGTAACTCCACCGGATTAGCTGAGGCTGATTTTGAGAGCATTACAATCCATGTTTTGGTCTGGGCATCCCTAAAAAAGATGCTCATTTATTTCAAATATTTGCTTCAGTTTTTTGTGATCTAATGTGTTTTAACAGAAACCAGGTAGTTCATAATGGCGTTCTCCCAGATGCAAAGTCTCTCTCTTGCTCAGTCAAAAAAGTCTCTTTGGATCATTTTGAGGCTTGGAAAAAGTGTTCCCCCTTTGAAATTTGGTCCCCTCCAGAGCCTAATACTTTCAAGATAAATTTTGACACAACAATTCATGAGTCCTTCTCTGCTCAAAGTGCTGTCTGCCGGGACTCAAATGGGAAAATCATAAAGGCTATTTCTCAAATTGGCCACTTATGTGACCCAATGTATGGGGAAGCTTTGGCAGCTTCTCTTGCAATTTCTTTAGCTTTGTCTCTGAAGCTCTCAGTGTTTACTTTAGAAGGTGACTTTCAAGTGATTATTACAGCTCTTCTCCACCCTTCCATGGTCACAGATTGGAAAATTGCGAATGTCATCTCGGACTCCATTTCCACCATCCCTTCCTCCTCTTCTAGGAAGGCAAGGAAAGTTAACAGAAGTGCAAACTTCTGCGCCCATCATGTGGCTTACTGGGCCGCGGCAAGAGTTTTCTCTAGCTGCATTCCCACTCATCTACCCCATCTTCCCTCTTACCCCATTTGTAGTGGAATAGATCCACCCCCCTTGTAGCTTTTGTTTGTGCTCTTGTTTCTTTGTATCTTGTAATTTTCTTACCAAAAAAAATATATATTTAAAGGGAAATGTTAGGTATTCTTCTAGTGTTTTTTTGGTGTTCTCCCAACCATGATGTGACTTTCAAAATCACCGTTGAATTTGAAATTATCATTATTGATTTCTAATCTATTGGTAATTTTAAAAACCTCATTACAGTTGGGAGAATACCAGGAAAATGCTAAAAGAACACATAACATTTTCCTTATTTAAATGTCACATATGTTAGTTTATGGGGTAAAATAAAAAATGACGGTTAGTTGAGGGGTCAAAGTATATTATCCCTATTTTTTATTTTTTTTAATTATGTATATAAGGAGAAGGAAAACATAAAAAAGCTTAAAAAATGGAAAAGTTCACATATATCCCTCTCAAACTACCATTCAATTGACAATATCTTCCCAAATTTTCAATTGAGATAATATTTTCAAACTACTAAAAATTGTCAATATCCTCTAATTAAAACTAACTGTGTTTTGTCCTCAAGAGGTAGCTCAATCGGCTGTGAACCACGCCTTATGAAACGGAGGTCACTAGTTCGAATCCTTGTCTCTCTTTCCTTGTGTGGACATGTAAAAAAAATAATAATTGTGTTTTTGTCTCTAATGAATAGCTAAATCGATTGGAGACCACGCCTCATGAAGCGAAGATCACTAGTTCGAATCTCTACTTTCCTCCTCTTGTGTGGACATGTCAAAAAAATAAAAATAAAAACTAATTGTGTGGATATATATATCATTCTCAAAATATTATTTAATAGACAATATTTTTTCAAACTTTTAATTGAGACAATATTTTCAAACAACAAAAAATTGTCAATGTTTCCCAATTAAAACTAAGGGATGATTTAATTGGTTGTGGATCAGACCACATCTCATAAAGGATTGGGTACTAGTTTGAATCCCTATGCCCCTTCAAAGAAAAAAAAAAAAAAAAAAAAACTAATTTAAAAAAAAAAATTGTGATAATTTGGGATAATTTAATGGAATACGTAGATTTTTCAAATAATAATAATAATAATAAAAATAAATAAATAAATAAAAATTGACGCCCTCAAAACCCTAAATCGCAAACCTCCTGCTACATTAGCCGCATTCGCCAGCAGCCGAAACTCTCCTGCGAAATAGGGTTTTCTCTTTGGTAGCGTTTCGCAATCGAGAATATGGTGAGTGAATAGGCTTCGATCCAAGATTTTGTTACGATTAGTTCTACTTCCGTCTCGTTTCTTTTCCTTCGTTTTCTCGGCGACGAAAGGGAGAGTTCTCTGTGCGGTTCTCTGTTTATTGAATTATGCTTTTGTGGGTTGGTGTTTCAGGCAGAGGTGGAGGCTGATGTTGCGGCGGCGGGGGTGCCGAAGAAGAGGACGTTCAAGAAGTTCAGCTTCAGAGGCGTCGATTTGGATGCGCTTCTGGACATGTCCACCGACGACCTCGTCAAGCTCTTCCCTGCCAGAGCCCGCAGAAGGTACATACATATTGTATATATTGAATGCAAGAGCATGGATACGTGTCTATGCATGTGTATTTATGGATGTATCATGTATGTGGTGTTGGAGAGAAATGGAACTTGGGATTTTGAGTTCTGATTGCGGTGATGCAATTTGTAGGTTCCAAAGAGGTTTGAAGCGAAAGCCGATGGCTTTGATCAAGAAATTGCGCAAAGCTGTAAGATCTGCAACAATTTTTTTCCCTTTTTTTTTTCTCTGTGCTCGATGACATTATAAGACAGTTTGTTCATTCATTAAGAATTTTGAGGTAGTTTTTTTATTGGTGGAGATCGGTTTTTTTTAAGAATGATAATGGCAAAGTATTGTGTGGGTGGGAATTCCATTGGTCACGTAGTGAGCCAAGGGGAAGCTTGTTGCTGGTGGGTTTTAGCCTCTACTTGTTCTTTTTCTTTATTGGACTCTAATAGTGGGTTTGGTGATCCAGTAGTAGCAGTGGCGGAGAGCCAGACATTTTATATCGTAGGTGCCGCTATTTTTTTATTTTTGGGGGGGAAACTTCTACCAGGTAGGTTTGGGATATTTTTATTTTTATTTTTTATTCATGTAATGAATGGGTATGTTTTCATTTTTTTTTTCTTCTTTTTCTAATACTAGTACTTAAATTCAATGAGAAATTGAGCTTAGAATTGTGTCAAATTCTCCAATTAAATGTTTAAATTCTAACAACTAATATTCTCAATATTTAATAACCAAAATATCCAAATTACAAGACTACTTAGATTAGGACTTTCACTTTTACTTTCCTCTCTTCTTCCCTGCCAACACAATTCCTAATCGAAGTGGTTTTGTAATTTGAATATTTTGGTTATTAAATATTGAAAATATTGATTATTAGAATTTAAACATTTAATTGAAGAATTTGACACAATTCTAAACTCAATTCCTCATTGTATTTAAGTACCAGTATTAGAAAAAGTGGTCTTCTAATTTGAATGTTTTGGTTATTAAATACTGAAAATATTGATTATTAGAATTTAAATATTTAATTGAAAAATTTAACACAATTCTAAACTCAATTTCTCATTGTATTTAAGTACTAATATTAGAAAAAGATATATATATTTTTTGGGTGCCATGAGTCCCATTGGTAGGAAAAAAAGGGAAAAAAAAATAAAAATTAAAGTCACGGCACTTCCAAGGGATGCTGTGGCTCCGCCACTGAGTAGTAGTCCTGTTTAGCATTGTCATGGTGAGGCAAACTGCGGAAAAACACAAAAAAACAAGCCTCACCAATTTGCTGAATTTTTTTGGGTGAAGGAACAACGGTTCACTCACCAAAAAAATTAAAAAAAAAAAAAATTTACTCGCGCCTCTCTTCTCTAGTCTCTCAATTTCTTCTCTCACTGGGTCCTCTCCAGTCAAGTGTGGAGTGGAATATTTAAAGAAAGAATAAAACATCTTTGAACAATTTAAAAGAAATAGTGGAAGTGGATAGCTAAAACACTGTGGCTGATGTAGGTGCTTTGAAAAATGAGATTGCCAAATAAAGAAGTATGATTTTTTGCTATTTTGGTTAGTAAAATTGCTGAGGCTACTCTGAATGCTTAATTGAGATGTAAATCTGCAATAGTATCTAAGTACATTATTTTATTTTACACTTTTTTTTTTTTAGTATTCACTAGTATCTGATGTAAAGACAGAATTATGAGAAATGACTTTGGATTTTGTAACATGTTTTAGCAACATAAGAAGAATATGAGAAAATAATTTGTTGCTGACATTTGTGAAATTTTATATAAGAGCGATGTTTTGTTTATATGTTAGGTTCTTAACAATACCTTTATTTATTCTATAGTTATAAAGCATCAAGACTTTGAATGACTTGATGGTTTGATTGATTAGCTGGTGTCGTCTGTAGTTGTTAATATGTGTTGCTGGAGCAGTTTTATACATGGCTGATTAGGCGTCGTCTGCATTCATTACTGGAGTACTTTCTTATCTCGTTCAGGCTGGTTATAAGATAAAATTTGTATATATTGGTGAAAGTGACATAAGGGTGTGAAAGTGAAATGCAATGTGTTTATTCCTGGTTGAAAAATTTACCTTTTATCTTGCCCAATATTTAGCATTGATAATTTCGGTTGCTGCGTCTAATGCTGAGACCAAAGAGCACCCTGTTGTATTGTTTTATCGTGTGATGGATAATGAAAGAAAGCGTGCTTTTCTTGCTTGAAAAGTAAAACTTCTTCAGTGATAAGTGTATCATTCCACTCTGTCGTTTAGGTGAGTATCGATTAAATGTTTGTAACAAAATAGGATTTCTAGCTAGGTTGTTTTGCTATAACTTTTTTGATGTCCTGCTTACAATGTTAGTGTGCTTGCTGATGTGTGTGGTTCATACTTCTTCCATGGTAATTTTAACCTCTGAATTCATATACAATTTGAAGAATTGCAAGCATGGATTGTGGGAGTTGATAATTGTGCAATGTCAAGCTCTCAACTTCTACTGGTGCTATATGTTAACTGTTCTTGTAAAGCTATATGTTCTCATGGATGGCTCCTGAATTATTCGTTGGTTTAATGATTAATTGATTAGCATGGTACAAGCAAGCTAGTTAATTCTTTTTTAATGTTTGCTTATATTGTGAGTGTACCCTGGCAGTAATTCTTTTTTCATTTCGTTGGAGCAGAAAAGGGAGGCGCCCCCTGGTGAAAAGCCTGAGCCAGTGAGAACCCACCTTAGAAACATGATCATTGTACCTGAGATGATTGGCAGCGTAATTGGAGTTTACAATGGCAAGACCTTCAATCAGGTTGAGATCAAACCTGAAATGATTAGCCATTATCTTGCTGAATTCTCAATCAGTTACAAGCCAGTCAAGCACGGTAGGCCTGGTATTGGTGCAACCCACTCCTCCAGGTTCATTCCCCTTAAGTGAAGTTCTTGGATGTACTTCTGTCATTCTAGTCCATGTCCCATTGTAGAATCAGATATTAAGAGGCCTTTGGAATCTTGGTTTGGATTTTTCCTCTTGATTTTGTTGTGTTTTAGTTGTTGAACCTTTCCTGTGAACGGGAGTAGTTTCTTTTAACTGCTTCTGTAGGATTTATTAAGAAAAAAGGTGGTGCTTTCTGGAAAAGTTTAATAAAACCTTTGATGGTTATCGTGTCCATCTTGGGCTTGTTTTTGCGACTATCAAGTGTCGCGGTGAACACGGCGATGTTTGCTAACAGCCTAACACCTTCTCCCTTTTCTTTTTCCTTTTTACTAAAATAGTAAAAACATTAACAAGCAACTTTAAACACAAGACTTACAAAAAACTCAACAATTTTTTATCTTATGTTATCATACCAACTCCTTTCATATTTTGAATTGCCAACGGGGGGATCTAAATGAAGAAATCCATACGATGATATGAGACTGGGAATATCCTTTAGAAAATGTGCTAGAAATTATTATTGTTTTTATTTTCTAATAAGTAAACTATTTCATTAAAAATCAAAGAACACTTCCCAGTAAGTATGCATGACAAATATGAAATACCTAACCCAAAAATTAAAAAGGAAAAAGAGTATATTAATAGGTGCTATAAATTATGAAGGATGGCACATCTTTTGCTGATGCATGTTAATAAGCCGTATCATCAATGTCAGCTAAAACTGCTCATCATTTGAGAGTATGCAATTACCTTATGATTGAGCATAAAGGTTTAGGAACATTTCTTTTTCTTTCCAGATCTTAACGGAGGATTAAGCTCCTACTACGTTACACATAATCCTCAAGCGTTTCAAATGTGTCACCAAAGGAAAACCCACGTAAGGAAACTTGTTAAATAATGACGCTATAAGTCTACATTCCTAAGGAAGGAAATCGTATAAGAAAAATATAATGGAAAATGTTAGGTGTTTTTTCAACTGTGATATGGCTTTTAAAATCACCGTTGAATTTGAAATTATCATTATTGACTTTTAATCTATTAGTAATTTTAAAAGCCACATCATAATTAAAAAAATATCAGGAGAACATTAGAAAAACATATGCATTTCTCAAATATAATCCACTAAAGACAAGGATCCTTTGTGAGCCTTAAAAGGAAGGTAAACACTAGAAGAAACTCCTCGCGATTGGCAAAATAATAAGGATTTGTTTGGGATTGGGGTTTTAAGAAGTGTAATTTTAAAAATTGTGTTTTTGAAATTGCAAAAACGTTTGGTAAAACATGTTAAAAATTACTTTTTTATCAAATATTTGTTATGCGAAATCGTGATTTTGGTTTAAATTCTCACCTTTTTCAAATAAGCACTCCTAGCTTGCTTATAGATTTTTATTTTTATTTTCTTCCTATTTTAGATTAAGTGCTTTTAAAATTGCAATGTCAAACGCAATTGCGTTTGTGATTTACAAATCGCAGTTGTGATTTAAAAATCTTAAGGTCCGTTAAGCGTTTGGCAAAATTGCAATTTAGCCTTCAAAATCAAAGTTTAACCTTTAACCCTACACCCTAAACCCAAAAAAACACACTACTAAAAAAAATGAATTGCGGGAATCCTAAAGCTTAAGTTGAGGGAATGGTTTTGCTGGAATGCGAATTCTCTCCTAGGGGTATTAAAATCTCCTACAATTTTAAAGAAATAATAAATTCTCCAATTATGCTATTTATTCGTTTTTAGGCATTAAAATACTTGAAAAAAAATATGCCAACTAATAAAAATGTGATATGTTGCCGTTGAAAATTGATCAGTATATTTTCATTAGGTTTTTGCTTTCTATGTTGTAAAAAAGCTTTAAACCAAAAATTGTCTTTTGATTTTGTGAAGAAGATGCGTCTTTACAAGAGTGAAGATGAAGCATTTTGAGAGAAAAATTATTTTTGGTTACCTCGATAACATGTCACATTTAAGTTCATGCATTATCTACAATAATCATTATTAGATGTAATCATAACCGGACTAGTGATTGATTTGGTAAGTTAGAAAATCATATAAAATGGTGATATGGCAAAATCTTCGCTATTTAATTTAAAATATATTTAAAGAAAGATGGAATAGTTTAAGAAATTTAGGAAATCTTGATTTATTTGGCTACGTCTTATGAAGTAAGGAAGCATACATGTTACACGTCATTCTTTCAACATTTATTTTTGTAAATTCAATGGATCTGCCATTGAATTTGTGGACTTATATGGATCTCACAAACATTCAGTGGTGGATTTACTCATTCCCTATACGGAAATGAGTAAAAGATGAAATGAAAAAAAATATATATATATTTTGACATGTTCACACAAAAGGGGGGAGTGAGATTCGAACTAGTGACTTCCGGGTATAGTCCCAGCCGATTGAATTACCTATTGGGGACTTGGATAGTAATTTTCATCATTTCTACGAAGTAAATAAGAAGACAATTTTGGATTCCCATCAATCAATCTCCAAAAAAATACTCCTTGCAATTTCTACCTATAAAATGTCATTCAACACATGAACATATTGCAGAAAATTACCATGAAAAATCTCTCGATTTCTGGCATTTTTCTACTTGTTCTGTTCATCACCATTCATGGTAAGCTTTCATCTTCTGCTATTTTGTTTTCCTCAAGCGTCATGAAATGGAAATTTTGAGTTTCAGCTTTTCCATGTTATATGAATTTATATCATGAATGTATATTCTTTTTCTAATCATGAGTTTCAAATAATGCATGTGAAACACTTTATACGAGACTCACCTATCCAAATAAATTTTGGACTGCTCGATTGCCTACTCGGACAGGTAGATCTCATATGTAATTCAGACAGATAATTGCTGTGAATCTCAATTTGAGAATGACCCATAAACTGGGGTTGTTGGTTGCAGGAAATATGGTGATGATGGGAGAAGCAAAGAGTTGCCAGAAGGTTTATCATGTTCCAAAGAATGCTTGTGACAACAGAGAGTGTGCCATTGATTGTAGGGGTACATATGGGGCTGCTTCTTCAGGGCGTTGTGGTGGGCAAAATAAGCCAGATGATATTTGCGTTTGCACTTACCCCTGCTAATTTATTTCTCTCCATCTCTAAGCCCTCTGATTTCAATCATTTTTGGGCTGCCTATGTAATCAAAGCTAAATTAATTAATTAAATAAATTTTTGGGTATTAACAGATCCGGGATTTTGTGACATTTCTTTTAGAGTACTTATCGCGTCATTTACAAGTTGCTTTATGTACTTGGTATAGACACGTGGCTTATATAAATGAAATGGCAATAATTTATATTCATATTTATTTTATATTTTAGAATTACTCGTAAATGAGTCCAAATTATACGTTTGATAGCTCTTTTTCTTTGTCCCTTTTATTTTCTTTTTTTAAACAAAAACATTAACAACCGACCTAAAACACATGAAAATATTCACAAAATATTATGTTACATTATGATATTTTTAAAATCTAAAAAACGTTAACAAAAGGAACAATACTCTTATTATTATTATTATTTTGCAGGATTTTGATGTTTTCGTGGACTTAACAATATAAGGGTTACTAATTCGAATTCAGCCCCTCCCCCTCTTGTACGTGTGAAAAAAAAAAAAAAAAAAAACCTGATATAAGGGTCACGTAATTAAGTTTATGGGCCCACATGCAAGATGTAAATGAATTGATTTTGCAACGACGTCTTCTTGCATGATTTTGCAACTACTTTAAAGATACGTCGACTTCTTGCATGATTTCCCTATCTTTAATTTCTACGTTCGCATGATTTTGAAAACTTTGCCAAGCACCTAAAGAAGTCGTGGAAAAGATAGGAAAATTATATGTTATTTAACCAATTATGACGACTCATCATAATAATTGATTCAATAACATATTGCCAAACACTTTTGGAAAATCAATAAAAAAATCTCCATCATTTTTAAAAATAAATAATAGTTGAGATTGAAGAAACCTACTCCATACCTACTTCACACATTGTTGGCTTGATCATTACATCTACACGATTATTATAGAAATATAATATTACATTGAAATTAATTTACAGGCTTACAATATTTCTATCAAACACCATATAATAATGCTAGAATTAACATAAATATTTTATATTTTTTCTAAAACCTAATTTCAAGTCATTGTTCTCCAAGTTTGCTGCATATTGCCAAAGCCATCAAATACCAATGATACTTCCTTGTAATCACGATTTTTCCAATAACAACTCTTATTACAAGTCCGCATCCATACCCTATGATAATTACTTTTCAACCAAATTCAAATGGAGACTCTGAGCTTTGATTTTCTTCGAAGAGAGCAGCTGGAGTTGGTGTGTCCGTAAAATCTCCACATTTGTTTGATAACAGGCTTCTACGTACACAAACATGGATTACCTCCGAATGAGCTATATCTTGAAATGTGTCAAATTGATTTCCACGTGGTATAGGTCCCTTGAGACAGTTGTTGGAGACATTGAAGAATTCAAGGAAAAAGAGATGTGTGAGTTGTGGAGGTATCTCTCTGAGCAACTTGTTTTGAGAAAGGTCCATTAATTCCATATGTATCAAGTTCCCTAAGGATGATGGGATATGACCGGTAAGAGTGTTATTGGAAAGATTTAGCAAATGAAGTCCTTTAAGACTCCCTAGAAGCTCCGAAATTTCTCCCTCAAATCTATTGCTCGAGAAATCAATGACCTTGAACACATCTTGGATCTTCTTGTAGTCTAACTTTAAACCTTTATTTGCTACTGTAATTGGCCACCCAATAATGTGGTTGGGATAGGTCAATCACCCCTTCAAAATGTTAGTGTAATGTCCCAACTTATTAACAAGTCCCAAGTTAAAAGTATTTCATCTGACGCTGCTACATGATATAATATCATAATTTATAAACATTGCAGGGAAAAATAATAACTAATAAAATTTTATTTTATTTATATGACACCACAAACTTATCTCAAAGAAATATATATACAAAAGCTTCTAAACAAAGCTCAATTTAAATCAAATTAACATTGTTATTATAGACTTAAAATACACATAACTAAATAAGTAAATATTGTTGATAAAAAGGTGCTAGGCCTATCCCAACAGACTGAAGCTTCCAGTCAGCCTCCTCACTTGCGTGAGTCTTCATCTTCCTCCTCACTTGCAGTATCTGTAAAATTAACACAATTTTATAGGTGGATTTGCGAGTCTATAGCCTAGTAAGTTTAATCAAATTGACTATTTCTTATATGAGCCCCTTTTAGAAAAACATTATTTATAATTGTTAAATATATTGGAGATAGATATATATCGAAGAAGAGAGAGAAAGAGAGAGAGGAGAGAGCGGACGCATATAATGAACTGTAGTAAGATTGATTATAATGAAGTATTACAGAGACCTCTATTTATAGAGAGGCTATGAGTGATAGGCAAATAAACCTAGTAGAATAAAATATCATATATCATATGCTTTTATAAAATAGTACAGATCGGGAAGTATTCAACTTACAAATTGGGCTTAAATTCTCGAAATGAATCATTTGATTATGTATTAATTCTATATGCGTTTATAACTTATCTATTAGTCTTTAATATTTATTAAAACCCCTGAACCTTATTCAAACCCTAGGATTCTCAAATATCTCAAGAAACATTTTTTTCTATGCTTTTAATTTACAAAAACTTGGGCAGAATATATAGTTACCTGTTTAGGTGTGTAGACTAGTCAAATCACATACATGATGCTCATTTATATGTGGTTTTACTAAAATAACACTTAAGTACTACCTTACCGCGTGTTGACCATAATTTTGACATTATATATAAGAGTATATATAATAAGTATAGTAAACAATGAGCTATTTAAAATTTCTCAAAATTTAACCCTAAAAATATACATACTTTAGCAGATTAACTAGCCACCTTTTAAAACCATTAAACATCAAACTCTCTAAATATTCTATTTTATTGGTTGAAACCAATTTTTGGATTCAATGCATTAAAAATCTTCTTTAATTAAGAAGAAAGAGGAAGAAATATTAAAAAGAAATGATCGATATTAAAAAAATAAATAACTTTCACTTTTAATCACTTTGTATTTGAAAAGTATGAAAGCATGCCGTTAAATTTAACATTGAGTGATGAGTTTGTTAAATGACATGTTTTGTGAGTTTTTTTTAATTTTTTAATTTTTAATTTTTATTTTTAGAAAAAAGCCCAAAGTAAAGAACTCAATATGAATGCTTTTATAATGCTATCCGAGCATTATAACGGAAAAGTAGTTTTTGTTGGGATCATGTGAATCATATGCGCAACGGAATTATCTCACGATCCAATTTATAAAAATATAGAGAGATCATATATATGCTTTAAAAAATTAAAAAAAAAATTACACTTACATGAAGCAAGAATCTGTCTCATCTGTCTCATGGGCAGAAATTTCATCTCTTCTTGCTTCTTCAAACACACGGCTGTCTCTAGCAACGATGGGTGGAAGCGGCGGAGGTTTCGGCACATAAGGTGGTCGGTATACAATAGGAGGTGTCACAACGGGTAAGGTGGTGGGTATACAATAGGAGGTTTAGGGACATAGGGAGGATGGGGTGGCTTAGGATGAAAGGGTGGCTTTATAATGGGGGGGTGTTCTGGAGGAGGGAAGTAAGTTAAAGCAAGAGAAGTACTGAGCAAAGTGGCCAAGTTTAGTAGGAGGCCGGACTAAGATCGAGATTAGAGAGAGCATGCTTCCCCATATATCTCAGTGAATGAAGCCTCCATATAATATCATTCTTTAGGCCTTCTTATAGATAGAACCATCAACACTGATGATTGCTAATCAAGTTGGATTGGGTTACGACAAGTTTTGGGGGTAAATTGTAAAAATTGAAATTTTGATGTTCGAATTGAAAAACGCTGTCAACTTTGGGGAATAAACTGTAATTTTCCATTTCTTTAAATATATTTTAGGGAAAAATTTACTTTACCCTCCTAAAGTTTTAGGGGTTTTCAATTTGAACCCCAAAGTTTCCAAATTGACAATGTACCCCCCCTAATGTTTTAAAAATTTTCAATTTAAACATTCTATTACTAATTTTCGTCAAATTAGATGGAAATCTATGAAATTGTGTAATTGCCTTCAGGCTTTTTTATTTTTTTATTTTTTTTATTTTTTAATTTTTGTCCTTTTAGGAGGGTTTAAATTAAAACATTAGGGGATAAATTGCCAATTTTGAAAGTTTGTGGTTCAAATTGAAAAATTCTTGAAACTTCATGGAGTAAAGTGAATTTTCCCCTATATTTTAAATTAAATAGTGAAGATTTTGCCATATCACCATTTTATATGATTTTGTAATTTACCATATCAATCACTTGTCCGGTTATAAATGGTGATAAATAAACAAAGGAGAAAATAAACTTTACCCCATGAACTATCCACTCATTTGCACTTGTAACCTTAATGTTTAATAAGTGACATTTTACCCTTCAAAGTATCTAACATTGACACTTGACCCCCCATAAAGTATACTTTGCTCTCCTGAAGTATTTTGAGTTGACACTTTACCCCCGAAGTAACTAAGTTTTGACTCAAATAGACAGTTTTACCCTTATGAAATGTTTGAAAATACTATGCCTTTAATTTAAAAATAAAAAATAAAAACTAAAAGAAAACATAGAACATGGCATACTGAGTGACCCATGGCCTGGCCGTATGATTCATGTAAAATCATGCCGAAAACTACACTTCCTAGCCTAACACAAACTAAACTTAGGTACTAATTAAATTTTCTTTGGACCATATATGCATGTCAAGAGATGTTATATAGCAAGCCTACAAAGTGACAATTGCATAAAGTAACAGATATCACATTTTTATAATGAGATTAATGAAGTAAGCATGCACACGTCATAATAGAAGTGGAACTTACCATTAAGCTCCATATGTCTGTTCGCTCAAATTGAGTTGGCATTGCTTCACAACTACATACAATATTTTTCTAGTAAAAAGAGCACGTGTCAGTTGTATTACGAAAAATGTTTCATGCATTAGGAAAATTTGGGACATAATAAGTGTTTCATGCATCAAGAAAATGCACCATTTCACCTCATTAAAATATTTATTTTTATTAATTTAATTTAAAAATTAAATCTAAAATAATTCAAAAAAATTCAAAAAAAGTATTTTTTTTAAAAAAATTTTAGATTTAATTTTTACATTAAATTAATAAAAAACAAATATTTTAATGAGGTGAAATGATGCATTTTGATTAGAACTAATGGTTGTTAAAAAAATTTGATGGTATAAATTTTATTGGCATTTCGATTGACCTAGGGAGTAAATTGTCGAAAAAAAAAACTTAGGAAGAAAATTTTTTTAGCGTGTTTACCTAAGGTGTTTATATATATTTTCCCTTGTAACTTTTGTCACTTGAGTTCTTGTAACTATGGTCTCTTGAGATCTTGTAAGTTGTAACTATGGTCTTTTGAGATCTTGTTGGTCTCTTGATATCTTGTAACTACGGTCTCTTTAAGTCTTGTCTTAATATGGACCATTGCTGATAAAACAAAGACGGCTTGTTTGAATCTCCCCCTCCCTTTCCTTTATGGTCACTCATACGAAAAATAAAAAATAAAACTCCTATTTATATGACATATTCATACAATTCGGACAAACCTCCATGGTTGATTCTATGTCCCTTCCCTGTCTACGCATCGAAAAATATAAAAAATACAGCATGCCCCATTGCTATTTACATAATGAGTCCATAATCATTTGCTTCAACTCATCTTTCCATGACTTACAACATTTCATTACTTCTTAAAAGAGGAGAATAAATTTACAAAACAAAGCATAATCTGGTTCTTGTTAGTTGAACCCATGCTTGTTGCTTTTATAACATCTTAATCAATCCATTAGTCATCATAGAGAATTACAAATTTGTTAATTAATTCAATGCTGCTAACACTAGACACCAATCAAATATTTGAGTGAAAAATGTATTACTTCATATCAGCCATGATAAGGCACTGCATGTTTTGTACACCTTCGTAACTTGAAACTAAAAGGATATAAAAGAAGTCACTTATATATAGATTGTTGCTTGAAAGTATCAATAATAATGGCCCCAATAATAAGCTATCTTAAGTTTTCAAACATGCCCTTTGTTTCAAAATGAAAACTGAAAACCCAATACTGTCCATATCATAAAGGGAGGTGTTTAGGTTATAATAAGATTGGTAAAGCATTCATGCCGTGATATCATAAGGACGAAACAACACTACAATGCAAAGAAGTTTAGAATTACTGACTTACCTCTGTGATTTGGGTTAAAAGTTGACCTGTTTGAGCAGAATTGATATTCACATCAGAAACATCACCTTGTTTGCTACTTCTAGCAAGGGACTTATCGCGCTCAAACTAAAAATAAATAAATCAAACCAAGAAAGAGACAAATTAATCTTACATGGAATTTTTAGGCATATATAAAAGTTGAAAAACTTTGAAAATCCCTATCAAATTAGAAGTTTAAGAAACAAAAAAAAATAGAGTCTTACCTCTTTGTGACAATCTTCGCAAAGGTTGTACTCAAAATGAGGTGCCCCACTATGTTTACAAGGTAGTAGAAACTTTTTGGACCCAACAACTAGTTGTTTGCATTCTTCAACATTCCGACTTAACTCCTCACCCTATTTAAGAAGAAATTTACAAAACAAACTATTGGCCTCATACCATAGCAGAATCAGATTCTTGCTTGCATGACATCTTTTATTTAAACGATTCGTTAGTTAAACCCAACTTGTTGCTTTTATAACATCTTAATCAATCTATTAGTCATCACAAAGAATCACAAATGTGTTAATTGATTCAATGCATATAACATTATACACCAATCAAATATTTGAGGGAAAATGTATTACTTCATATCAGTGAGGACAAGACAATGCATGTTGTTTAGCAACTTGAAATTAAAAGGATATAAAAGGAGAGTAAATTTCAAAGGATATAAAAGAAGTCTGTTATATGAAGAGAGTAGCTACAAAGTATCCACATTCATGGCCCAAATATAAGCTATCTTAAGTTTTCAAACAAGCCATTTGTTTCAAAGTGAAAACCAATATCATAAAGGGGGGGTTTAGGTTATAATTAATGCTATGGTATGATAGGGATGAAACAATACTAAAATGCGAAGGAAGTTTAGAATTACATTCATAGCTGCACATATAAGAATACGAAGTAATAGGCTTTTATATATATATATAATGTCTCTTAAACTTTAAAAAGTTGCAATAGCCCCTACCACTCTACCAATCCCTACTATTTACTCGTCCCTTTAGGATTTTCAATTAAATCCTAATAGAGTCGGATCACGTGCAAATCATGTGACCCTTTTTTGAAACAAATAGACCTTTATACCGTTATAAAATGTTTGAAAATACTTTGCCTTTAGATTAAAAATAAAAAATTAAAAAAAAAAAACTAAAAACTAAAAGAAAACATAGAACATGGCATATGGAGTGACCCATGGCCTGGCAGTGGTCTGGCTTCTCCCCATATGGAATTCAATTTATTTTCCGCTGAAAAATCATTCTCTGAAAACTACAATGCAACCCGCCATTAGCTTGCACCCAATTCAAGTAAAACATGCTGAAAACTACACTTCCCAGCCTAACACACACTAACTTGAGGTACTAATTAAATTTCTTTGGACCATGCATGTCATGAGATGTTATAGCATGCCTTAAAAGTGAAAATTGCATAAAGTAACATATATCACATTTTTATAATGAGATTAATGAAGTAAGCATGCACACATCATAATAGAAGTGGAACTTACCGTTAAGCTTCATATGCCTGTTCGCTCAAATGGAGTTGGCATTGCTTCACAACTACATACAATAATTTTCTAGTAAAAAGAGCACGTGTCAGTTGTATTATGAAATATGTTTCATGCATCAGGAAAATTTGAGACATAATAAGTGTTTCATGCATCAAGAAAACGCATCATTTCACCTCATTAAAATATTTAATTTTTAAATTAAATTAATAAAAAAATAAATATTTTAATGAGGTGAAACGATGCGTTTTGATTGGAACTAATGGCTGTTAAAAAATTTTGATGGTAGGAATTTTATTAGCATTTCGATTGACCAAGGTAGTAAATTGTCTCGAAAAAAAAACCACTTAGGGAAAAAAAAATTTGGTGAGTTTACCCAAGGTGTTTAGAACTTTAGATATATTTTTCCTTGTAACTATGGTCTCTTAAGACCTTGTAAGTTGTAACTATAGTCTTTTGAGATCTTGTTGATCTCTTGAGATCTTGTAACTACGGTCTCTTTAACTCTTGTCTTAATATGGACCATTGCTCATAAAACAAAGGCGGCTCGTTTGAATCTCCCCCTCCCCTTCCTTTATGGCCACTCATATGAAAAAAAAAAAAGGCTCCTATTTATACGACATAGTCATACAATTCGAACAAACCTTCATGGTTGATTCTATGTCCCTTCCCTATCTACGCATTGAAAAATATCAAATATCGTAGGGCTAAGTATGAGGAATTCACATCTAGCAGTGGGACAAAATAGGGCTGACTTCTTGAACTAACTAAAAAGAAGGTCGCCGATCCCGCCACACGCAACCTATCTTTTACAAAAAAGGGCTTGTCGTTACGTATGTCATGTCTTTAATTAATCTATTAAGGTAAACCTAATATTAGCCTAGCAATGTTGTTTGCCCAAATAATTAAATTAACAAAGCTTTACCTAGTAGCTAGCCCACCCCTGCATCAATTCAATCATATTAAACTATAAATTTGATTTTTATTCACAACATAAAAGTATTAGTATAAAATATCTATATAGAAAAATAACCATAAAATTAATTTTAGGAACCTCTTGGTTAAGGGTGTCAATGCGGTTACGGTTAGCGGTTATTGGCAAAAACTAGGGGTGTAAAAAAAAATCGGAAACGAAACTGAAAAACTGGGAAATCGGGGAGCTAGTTTCGGTTGAAAAAAAAAAAAAAAACCGGTGACCTCGATTCTGGTACCGAAATCGGGTGCATATATATAATAATATTTTTAATATNGGTTGAAAAAAAAAAAAAAACCGGTGACCTCGATTCTGGTACCGAAATCGGGTGCATATATATAATAATATTTTTAATATATATATAGAGTAATATACAAAAGAGCCAATGCCTCTATAACAGTGATGTGTATTTGGCTATTTACCTATTTTATTTGTTTGTTAATGAAGTTGTCTAATGCTTATTCAAAAAAAAAAAAAAAAATCAAGAAAACCTTTGTTGATTACGGGTGATTATTAAACAATTAAAAGAGATAAATGATTGTAAAAATTAGGGGTGTAAACTCGGTCCCGGTTGCTAAAATTGGGAACTAGAATCGGGGTCCCCGATTTTGAATTTTTGAAAACCGAAACCAGAACCAGGATCCTGGTAAACTGGCTGGTTCCGGTTGGTACCCAGTTATTCAAAACCGGGTAACCGGGTTTTGAAATTTGTTGTGTTTTGAAATGAAAATCATGCATCTTATCAAGCAATTTGTGTTTTCCATCAAATTTCTACCACTTTCTCATCAATCAAACAAATATAAACCCCCAAAAGATCTGCTTCATATTATAAGTTGGGTTGATTTTGCAGTTGCTGACATACTTCTTTGGAAGAACACGAAATTATGATATGCAATACTTCTCTGCCTGTGATTTCTTCCCATCAATCAACCGCTTCCTCCTTAGAAAATGTGAAAATACTCAAATAGAATGAGAGAGGCTGACGTGAGAGAGCCAACGAAGTAGAAGAAGATGCTAAAATAAGAAGAGAACTTTGTGTTTGTTGAAGAAGAAGAGAGATTTGTGTTTTTTCACTTATGAACCCGAGACGGCTATACCTAGTCGGCTAGTCCTATGCGTGAGTGTGTGGATGATTGTGAAGTGTGCAACAGCTGGAAAGCATAGGATAGAGTGAGAATATGATAAAGTTTTTCTCTAAACTGGGTTGGAGAAATTTTTTTCAACTTACTCTATAAAAGAGACGTGTCCATTAAACATGTGAGATGCACATGAGTTTTTAATAGCAGGAATAAAGTTGGAATAAATTTCATTAAAAATTCATGTGCATCTCACATGTTATTAAAAAAAAAAGATACATGTCATTTTTATAGACTAGGTTGAAAGAAATTCTTCCAACTCAATTTGGAGAAAAACTTTGTCCATGAGAATATGCAGAAAAAAAAAGGAGAGAATTGAGAGATGTAAAATATGTTATTAAAATATTAAATATTAAATATTAATATATATAATAATAAAAAAGTATTATTATATGTATGTACCCCAGTTATTCGGTTATAACCGGGTGTCAAAAACCAGAACTGGAGCCGGAGTACCCTGGTTTCTCGATTTTTTTATTTTTTCCAAAACCGGGGTACTCGGATTTCCAGTTCCCCGGTTTCCCGGTTAAAAATTACACCCTAGTAAAAATGGACAAAAAGGCAAATTGGACAAAAAAGCTAAGAATTTTTTTTTTAAAATGAGCCAATGTGTTTGCAGAAAATGAGCTTATTTTAGGCCCAATACCTAAAATAAGCAAAAAAAAAATTAAAAATTAAAAATTAAAAACCGGTTATCGGACTGGGTACAAACCGGGACTCGGTTCTCGGTTCCCGGTTCCGGTTTTCCAAAACCAATAACCAAAGTACCCCGGTTTTGGCCAAAAACCAGGAAATCGGACCGAGTTGACACTCATAGCAAAAACTACTAACTATAACCGCTTTAACAGTTAATAAATTTCACTAACCGCAACTTTAACTACCTAATAGTTAGCGGTTAGCTACTAATAGCCGATTAGTGGTTAGTAAAACATGTAACAGCTTGCTATAACCTCTTTTTTAAAATTGGGCTTTTTTGGACTTTCTCAAAATAAACATATAACCAATTTTCAGTTTTTGGTTTTTTTGGGATTACTATAGCATTTTTTACCCTCATTTGTTTTTTGCATTTTTAGTGTTTTCTTGGGCCAAATTGCAATAAAAAGAGCCATATTGAAAAATCAAACCCCAAATTTACATTTACTTGTACTTCGAAAAAAAATTCCTTAAATATAAATCATAACCATTTTAAATTTAGTTTTAACATGTAAAAAGTCTTTAAAATAACATTTAGTTTTAACAAGGATTTGAATTCAGACTTCAACACAACATATATAAAAATAAAAAATAAAAATAAATATGTTTCACAATCCTTGTGGGTTACTTTTACACAAGAAATGATACAAATAAAACATTAAAACTCCATCNACTCATAGCAAAAACTACTAACTATAACCGCCTTAACAGTTAATAAATTTCACTAACCGCAACTTTAACTGCCTAATAGTTAGCGGTTAGCTACTAATAGCCGATTGGTGGTTAGTAAAACATGTAACAGCTTGCTATAACCTCTTTTTTAAAATTGGGTTTTTTTGGACTTTCTTAAAATAAACATATAACCAATTTTCAGTTTTGGGTTTTTTTTGGATTACTATAGCATTTTTTACCCTCATTTGTTTTTTGCATTTTTAGTGTTTTCTTGGGCCAAATTGCAATAAAAAGAGCCATATTGAAAAATCAAACCCCAAATTTACATTTACTTGTACTTCGAAAAAAAATTCCTTAAATATAAATCATAACCATTTTAAATTTAGTTTTAACATGTAAAAAGTCTTTAAAATAACATTTAGTTTTAACAAGGATTTGAATTCAGACTTCAACACAACATATATAAAAATAAAAAATAAAAATAAATATGTTTCACAATCCTTGTGGGTTACTTTTACACAAGAAAT
This sequence comes from Carpinus fangiana, assembly GCA_006937295.1. Lineage (NCBI taxonomy): Eukaryota > Viridiplantae > Streptophyta > Magnoliopsida > Fagales > Betulaceae > Carpinus > Carpinus fangiana. The sequence continues at coordinate 34,663,792 of CM017322.1, forward strand.
GATACAAATAAAACATTAAAACTCCATCAATCCTTGTACATAACATACTCTCATTTGGTCCTTAATACGTATATAATATGTAGTTATATCATATTATATATGTATAATTTGTTATTATATAATTATATGATTTATTGATCAATTGATTATGTGATATAATCATGTAAATTCTAATGACAAGATATTAATACTTCAATTGTAGTTAGTGGTTATAAACTTATAAGTAACACATTGTTGAATCAAATGCAAATTACTTAATTTGTTATTATATGATTTAATCATTAGTTGATCATATGATATAATTTTTTAGAATATATTAATTACACTAATGTTTGACACATGTTCATATAATTAATTAATAATTTTTTACTTAATTAAATATTTTAATTAATTAAATTAAAAACATTAAAAAATTACTTTTAATTAAATTAACTGGTATGAAATAATCTTTTGACATGTTTGATTTGTGATCAGCATTCTTCTTTTAACTGGTGATTAAGAATAAAGTAAAAAATTACTGGAAACCCTCAAATTCTGCTTTTGCTGCTGCTGATCAAACATCACAACCACAAAAGAAGTGAAAATGAAGATTCTAGAAAAATGATTCACTCTGTGTCTCTCTATTCATAGCACAAGTATAGTTATATCAAAAGATAGGCTAAATATACATAGTTATAGATTCATCACATAAAACACAGGGTGGGGTGAGCTTGACAAGAACAAACTTGCTGTACTTTTTTTTTCTTATAGCCTGATGATCAACATTTAATACTAAAAGGGAAAAAAAACAAAACAAACCCAACAAATAATTCACACAATAAAGCATCACCCTCCTGAAGTATAACCCCAAAAGCTGTTCTTATATGCTCAAATTCCATGGCTTCCATTGTCATTTTAAGCCCTTCCTGGTGGGGCATGCAGCAATCATCAACAACAACAACAACATCATTCTTATCGCCCTTTGGGATTGACTATCTGTGAGAAGATTGCGCTGGATTCGGAGGGTTCATCACTTCCTTCATGCTCACTTCCAATGTTTAGATTCCTATAATGCATTGCCATGTTACGGTTTCTAAGGCTTTCTTCAGAAGTGTCGTCACTTTCCTGGCCTTGCGAAGAGTGGCTTGAACCATCCTGCAAGTTTTCCTGCAATTGGAGAGCAAACTCAAGATTCCACAACACATCACCCATTGAAGGGCGCTCAAATCCAGCATCCGCCAAACACTTTTCAGCTGTATCTGCAAACTTCTTCAAGCATTCTGGATTGATCTTTCCCTTGACATTAGGATCAATGATATCATCGAGGATTCCTTTTCTTTTGCAGTGCAGAGCCCAATCTGCAAGACTGACCTGCTCCTTTGGAAGGCTGGGATTGAGAGCAGGCCTTGCAGACAAGACCTCGAAAAGAACAACCCCAAATGAGTAGATGTCGGATTTCTCAGTCAACCGTTGCCTTCTGAAATATTCAGGATCCAGGTAACCAAAGCTACCCTTCACCACTGTACTAGCATGGCCATTGTTCATGTTTGGTCCTGTTTTGGACAGCCCAAAATCTGAAACCTTGGCAACCCAATTCTCATCCAAAAGAATGTTTGTTGTTTTAACGTCCTATGAATGATGGTGTACTGTGCACCTGTTAGAATATAAATTAAACGATTAAATTCATTCATTCTTATAAGTTTAAGTTTTTGAGATAAGTGGTGATTTAAAAGTACCTGTGTGAAGATAGTGAAGTCCCCTTGCAGCTCCAATGCAAATCTCCAACCTTTGCTTCCATGAGAGAGGTTGTTTACACTAATAGATATGCTCCCTCAGAGTCCCACGCGCCATGTAGTCATAAACCAGGCATATCTCACCATCGTCCTCACAGAAACCTATCAGAGACACCAAATGCTTGTGTCTTAGCTTAGAAAGCATCTCAATTTCTGTCTGGAACTCATTAACTCCTTGCTCTGAAGATGGGTTTGATCTCTTGATTGCCACTTTCATCCCTGCATCAATAACTCCCTTGTAAACCTTCCCCAACCCTCCAACCCCAATGACATTCGACTCATCAAAGTTCTTAGTAGCTTGTTTTATCTCCACCAGCGAGAAGTGGTGGCACAGTCCCTGAGCCGCCGCCGAGATGCCGCTGCTAGCAGTACTCTTTGGTATGAGAGAGATGAAATTAGCATTAACGATTTTCTCAAAACTTCCTCTACTACGAAATTCTCTAAAAACTGCCATTATATCCTCTTTTAGAACCTCACTAAATGTTTGAAAAAAACCCTACAAGCCTCGGGGCTTAATCTCCATTCAGATTTTTGACCACCTAAAACACCTCACTGTCTTGAAAGTCTCTTTCCATCCAAGAGCCCTCCTCTTCACGAATGGCTTGAAATGAAAGCCCATCTAACTTTGGCCTCCAACTATATTGTTCTGAATACAGTTGCATATAAAATTGTACTATATGCTTCCTTATTTCTGTAGACTCTGACGACAAGAACCCATTAACAATTAAAGATTCGACAGTATTGTTTCTTCTATTTGAAGATCTAAGATATCTTTGCCTTGATTTGGATTCCTTTAGGCTTTTAGGAATATTGTTTAATATGAATTTATGAACTAAATTGGAATTTTATTGTTCTTTCTCAGCATCCTTTTATGGGACAAAAGGAGAATAAGAACTCCAATAATAAAAATGAATTAATAAGTAGATTAAAATAAAAATCATTTTTCAACATTAATGAGCTTTCTATGTAAGCAAAACTAGATTCCTAACTTGTAATGCATCAACTTAAACACAAAAGGCAAATTATGCAAGAAACTTTCAGCCAGAACATGCAGAAGCAAAATGCAAACATTCTACAAGGTGAGCTGGACTTACGATGTCAGGCTCCGAAAACATGTACACATGTGAAAGGGTAGAGATATATAATGTTGCACCACATCGCCCACTAGGTATTTTGCCTGCCTGTGGGTGATATAGATTATATTAAGTTTCGTGGAGATTAAATATGGGAACAAAATTCAGCATATATATATAAGCTACCTCAATCCGATCGCTTCTCATGCTGGCTATTATGTGTAATGCAGTCTCACAGACCTTCATGTCCCTTTGCTTTAACAATTCTACAAGGAGAATTAAGATTTGCTTGTTCAAATATATATTTGAAACAAACATCATGGTCATATTGCTTTCAATGAATATTATGATCCGTAATAGATCTCTAGAGAACTAGAACTAGTTGTATTAAATAGAAATAAAAATAAAAATAAAAAGCAAAGCCAGAAACATGAATTTATTGGAATGTGATTGCAAACAAGTTATAGTAGATTCTTACCTTCAGCAAATCGAGGGAAATAAAGGGAAGGATCAAAAGGTTTTGCGCGAGCTAGGAGGTGATGAGTGAATGTAATATCTTGACAAAGCTGCAGAAGTAAAGCGCCTAGCACGTAACTGCAGAATTGTAAAAGAGTTGATGAAACTAGTACAAGGCAAAAAGTGACAACTTTACAATATTAATACACATTGCACATTTAAAAAGTCAAAACTTGATATTGAAATAGGTTCTCTCTTACACATTTATCACCAAAAACTCTGAAAAGTCAACAAGGAGCAATGGTGTTGGGTCTACCAAACTGCAAAGCATAAAAAAAAAAAAAAAATTTAAAAAAAAAAAACTTTAAATACTTTATTGGAATGCCTAACAATTAACACATGATACAATAACATTAACATGCCAACGAAGGCCCAAACAAAAAAAAATAAACGAAGTATAAAATAATTGACACCAGCAAGCATTTGATTTATTAGTATTCCCAAGTACATACACTATTTCACACGTTAAGGTACTGGTAAATTGACCACTAATGAGTTTAGAAGTCATAATGAAGTTAGTGTTTTTTCTTTTTTGCATTGGGCTAGTTTGGTTAATGGAAAAAGAAAATATTTATTTAATAAGATGGACTCATTTCCACCTTTCAACTCTGGAATTTACTATAGAAAATTTTACTAAGGTCTCTACTGCTGCAATATTTCTTGTTTCATACAATCCAATCACAGAGAGGAGAGAATCTTTTGAAGTTTAAAGTTCAAGTCGAGTAGTGGAGTGTTGAATAATTTTTTGTATTACTCTTGCACACTTCTTGGTACTAAGGTAGCGCACTTTTTCTGCAATCTTCTAATAAAATGTATTACCTATTTAAAAAAAAAAAAAAAGAAGAAGAAGAAAAAAAGTGTCGCACAAAATAGGAAGAAAAATGCTTTTTTTTTTTTTTTTGTAATATACCAACTGCTAAGAAAGCAGCAAAACAGAAACAGCATACTTTCAGCAAAAAGCCCTCAAAGGAGGGGGAAGGGGGGTGGATCTTTTCCACTCCAAATGGGATAAGAGAGGGGGGGAGAAAGAGGAGAGAACAAGGTGGGAATGCAGCCAGAAATTACTCTGGCCACGGCCCATTTAGCCATGAAGAGGCTGCAGAAATTTTCATTTCTGGTTACATAACAATTTGAACAATTTGATGTACTACTCTTGTACACTCCTTGGTACTAAGGTAGCAGACTTTTGCAGCAAACTTCTTATAACATTTATTACCTATTTAAAAAAAAAAAAAAAAGTGTCGTAGAGCGTAAGGACCAAAGAGTATAATGCAAATAGGAAGAAAAAGAAATTCATATACACATAAAAGTTATAAAAAAAAAAAAATTAAAAAAAAAAAAAAAACATAACCTCATGGAAGGAACAAACCTTCTTCCAAATATAGAAAAAGCTAATGTCTTAAGGAAAAAAACTGAGGTACATAGGCTCTTCAAAGCATAACGTCGAGAAGGAAGTCAATCAAAGTAGCTAAAAGTAATAACAAATCTCATGCATTATTTGAGCTTCAATGGAATATATGGTATTTGCCCTGGTAAGCTGAATGTTGACAAACATTATGACTCCTACAATCCAAAACACCCCTAGTATAAGTCATCGGTAAAGCCCAATGCGATATTAAACGAAGCTTAGATTCGAAACAAGCTTGAAACATGATCAAACAGGGCCTAAACATTCACTAGCGCCCACTTAGTTCAGTAAGGCAATATCTCCTTACTCATTAATTCATAATCAACATAAATTTGCTTACCGACATGCAGTATAAAGGCACGCAGCTGCAGTTTCAACTTCCTCTGTGCTATGGTTATCAAAATAGCGCCTACTAACTGCCATCTGAAAAATTATATCCAAATCAGATGTTTGAAAAATAATATTCAACTAGTGAGCAACTGAGAAAATACAGACCTCAAAATATCCAAAGGCCGAAACAAATGCATCGTCACCATCAGTTATATTCAAGCCACTAGCCATACGAGTTAATTCAGCTTTTCCTGCAACAGAAAGCATCATCAGATTACACAAAATCAGGTATAAAAAATCACAAACCTCAATATCCAAAGGCTGAAACAAATGTGTAGTCACAAACCTCAGTATAAAAAATCACAAATAGCAGTTTTATATCTATAAAAAATCGCAAACCTCTCTTTCGGCAATCTTCCCGTGCCTGCGTACCTCAAAAAAGAAAAGAAAAATAAATTACAAAAGGCAAAAGTCAAGCAATGTACGAGCCATAAAAGCATCTCTTTCTCTGACAATATACATACCTTCAAATCGTCAAAGATAGGATGCATTTGATGTCTACAATTTGTGAAATCATCTTCGACAGAGTTTTCAGATGAGGATTATTCGACAGAGTTTTCAGATGAGGATTATTCGACAGAGTTTTCAGATGAGGATTATTTTTTGAGGTACGCAGGCACGGGAAGATTGCCGAAAGAGAGGTTTGCGATTTTTTATAGATATAAAACTGCTATTTGTGATTTTTTATACCTGATTTTGTGTAATCTGATGATGCTTTCTGTTGCAGGAAAAGCTGAATTAACTCGTATGGCTAGTGGCTTGAATATAACTGATGGTGACGATGCATTTGTTTCAGCCTTTTGTAATTTCTTTTTCCTTTCTTTTTTGAGGTACGCAGGCCTATTTGTGCCAGGCAGGCCGAGCTCTGTCGCTGGATCTTAGAGCAGAAGGAAAACGGAGCGGGGATTCAGAATACAGCCTTACGTCTCCTCCTGCTTTCTGCTGACGTTGGCTCACGTTGCCACACAATCTAACGACAGCTAAACTGTTAAGTTCTTCAGAACATTTCGAGGGGTTGGGAGGCCTTTTGTAACCATCTCAGTTCTCCCAATGGTAGAATTAGGGTTATGGTATGCCGGAAGAGAGGTGCAAGTTTTTTGCTACGTCTGCACGTGGTACAACCAGATTGGCGGAACTAGGATTCTTTTTGTGGGGTCCGAACTTTTATATATATATATATATATATATATATTCCCTTAATGGCTTTATGTGTGTACTCGCGTTTATTTAAAACTAAATTAACCAGAAAACCAAGAGGATTCAATCTGTGGCCATCTATCCATCTGTAGTCCACAAACGGAGAAATGGTTGGCCTGTGCAAGTTTTGAGTCCACGCAAGCAAGTTTCAACATGGTATTAATAGAAGATACACTCTAAAAATCTATAAAGCAAATTACAAATGAGAATGTGATAGCTGAGTCGAAATCCTGGGCTAGTAGGGTCTGTAATGCAGAAATTTCGACAAGAGACTGGGCTTAATGCATAGGCCAATCCACAAGTGAACGCCAGCAAGCTCAACACGAAGACCTTGTTTGACAAATAACACCTCATTACAACACATTTTTTTACATTTCACCATATTATTCACTTCATTTTTTTTTTCCAAAATATCAAATCATTTACTTTTTATATCACATCATTTACTATTTAAATAAAAAAAAATTACTATAAAACAAATTTTTTCACTTTTCAATACTACTTTTTTATTTTCTCATACTAATCATTTATTTATTTATTTATTTTAATTCATGAATAATGCATTGTTATTTTTTGTGGGTGAATGTATTGTCATTTGCCAAACAGCCTCAAAATACACTTGAGTGAATAAGGTATTTAGCCATTTTGTTATAAATTTATATATTTTTCTTTCAAAAAAGAAAACTGACGCTGACTAGTATCTAATGTGCGCATTCTTCTTTTAACTGGTATGAAATAATCTTCTGACATGTTTGATTTGTGATCAGTATTCTTCTTTTAATTGGTGATTAAGAATAAAGTAAAAAATTACTGGAAACCCTCAAATTTTGCTTCTGTTGCTGCTGATCAAACATCACAATCATGAAAGAAGTGAAAATGAAGATTCTGGAAAAATGATTCACTCTGTGTCTCTCTATTCATAGCACAAGTATAGTTATATCAGAAGAAAGGCTAAATGTACATAGTTATAGATTCATCACATAAAACACAGGGTGGGGTAAGCTTGACAAGAACAAACTTGCTGTACTTTTTTTTTCTTATAGCCTGATGATCAACATTTAATACTAAAAGGGAAAAAAAACAAAACAAACCCAACAAATAATTCATACAATAAAGCATCACCCTCTGAGGTATAACCCCAAAAGCTGTTCTTCTATGCTCAAATTCCATGGCTTCCATTGTCATTTTAAGCCCTTCCTGGTGGGGCATGCAGCAATCATCGGCAACAACAACATCATTCTTATCGCCCTTTGGGATTGACTATCTGTGAGAAGATTGCGCTGGATTCGGAGGATTCATCACTTCCTTCATGCTCACTCCCAATGTTTAGATTCCTATAATGCATTGCCATGTTACGGTTTCTAAGGCTTTCTTCAGAAGTGTCATCACTTTCCTGGCCTTGCGAAGAGTGGCTTGAGCCATCCTGCAGGTTTTCCTGCAATTGGAGAGCAAACTCAAGATTCCATAGCACATCACCCATCGAAGGGCGCTCAAATCCAGCATCCGCCAGACACTTTTCAGCTGTATCTGCAAACTTCTTCAAGCATTCTGGATTGATCTTTCCCTTGACATTAGGATCAATGATATCATCGAGGGTTCCTTTTCTTTTGCAGTGCAGAGCCCAATCTGCAAGACTGACCTGCTCCTTTGGAAGGCTGGGATTGAGAGCAGGCCTTGCAGACAAGACCTCGAAAAGAACGACCCCAAATGAGTAGATGTCGGATTTCTCAGTCAACTGTTGCCTCCTGAAATATTCAGGATCCAGGTAACCAAAGCTACCCTTCACCACTGTACTAACATGGCCATTGTTCATGTTTGGTCCTGTTTTGGACAGCCCAAAATCTGAAACCTTGGCAACCCAATTCTCATCCAAAAGAATGTTTGTTGTTTTAACGTCTCTATGAATAATGGTGTACCGTGCACCTGTTAGAATATAAATTAAACGATTAAGTTTATTCATTTTTAGAAGTTTTAAGTTTTTCGGATAAGTGGTGATTTAAAAGTACCTGTATGAAGATAGTGAAGTCCCCTTGCAGCTCCAATGCAAATCTCCAACCTTTGCTTCCATGAGAGAGGCTGTTTACACTTATAGATATGCTCCCTCAGAGTCCCACGCGCCATGTAGTCATAAACCAAGCACATCTCACCATCGTCCTCACAGAAACCTATAAGAGACACCAAATGCTTGTGTCTTAGCTTAGAAAGCATCTCAATTTCTGTCTGGAACTCATTAACTCCTTGCTCTGAAGATGGGTTTGATCTCTTGATTGCCACTTTCATCCCTGCATCAATAACTCCCTTGTAAACCTTCCCGAACCCTCCAACCCCAATGACATTCGACTCATCAAAGTTCTTAGTAGCTTGTTTTATCTCCACCAGCGAGAAGTGGCGGCACAGTCCCTGAGCCGCCGCCGAGATGCCGCTGCTAGCAGTACTCTTCCCTGAGATGGTTGATTTGGTGCCAGTCGTGTGGGAGTTTCCATAGAGTGGTAGCCAGCTGGAAGTTTGTGATTCTGATCCAGGGATTCGTCTCTTTCTCTGGTAGAGTACAACAACACAAATTGCAGCCACAATGCCAAATGCTGCAGCTCCTCCAGCAGCTCCACCAATCACCTTCACTTTTGTGTCATCTGATTTCTTAAAAGTCTTTGTCTCCTGCTCAGCCTTGATAATCATAGCCGAAGGCTGAGGATTGGGACCCGCCAAGTTTCCAGTCGAATCACCAAGCTTGAACAACTCTACTCCATTTAGTATTGCATCTAAGAATTCAGGCTTTGATGCACCTTGGGGATGCACAGCCAACAAAAGCGTCGGTGTCTGATTCCCCCACCCATCTTCTTTCACGTATATCACATAATCTTTGTAGATTGGCACTGCTTTTCCCCCACTCCATGCAATCACATCTGCCATAGGCTCTGCCGTTTGATTGTTGATGAAGATAGAGAACACCAGCTGGTTTTCTTTGCTGTAGTAATAGTCACAGAAATGTAACCTTACAAGATACATAAACTTTGGATCAACCTGGAACTGCCATGTGAGGTTGAAACTCTGTGTGATACTCGACACTACACCCATTGATCTGCTTGATTTATAAACTTCTTCGGGAGCAATGTATTTTGGCATATCTGGTAAAATATTAATTAAATGATTAAAATTAATATTTTTTATTGGCCTAAGCTTTTAGGTTGCGGGTATTTTAGTATTTTTCGAATTAAAGAATTTAACGGAGTCGTAGATTGCATCAAATTAAACGGAGTTATAGATTGTGTCAAATTAAAGAAACTGAAATTGAGAGTTTTTTTTCAGAAAACCTTTTAGCAATTAACCTTTAATTCTTAGACGTAGTAAATCAATCTACCTTGGTATTGGATTTGAAGCTTTGGGCTAGCAGAATTGGTGACCCCCGTTGCAGCGCCGAGTAAATATGGCAAGTCGTCGTACCACGCCCGGGTAAGACCGGAGTCGTTGGCAGGAGAAATATACTGCCCGCCGACGTTCAATCTATACATTGTCTCCGTCGTCAAGCTCTTGACGTCAAGTTCGGTTGGCGACCCCACCACCGTTGCAGCGTCGAACAACTCCGGCATTGGAATCACCTCGATCCCATTGACAAAAGCAAAAGCCCCGGGATGGTTATTCGAAGGCTTGAAGACGACAGTCAGAGTCTCCGATTCCAATGGCGCGAGGGAATATTCGCGCACAATGTATGCTTGTGAAAGTGCCTGACAGGTAATCGAAGCGCTGAAGTTCTTCAAGAGCGTGAGAGTATTCGCGGTAACCGAGAAATAGGAGTCCTTAGCATTGAAATTGCTGTAGGCGGAGGGATAAAAATGGAGCCTAAGCCAATAACGCTTGGTTGACTTCACTGGGAACTTGTACGATGCCTCTGATGGGAAAATTCTTGCTGTCATGTATGGAATCACAGAGGAAAGTGATGGGTCCTGGAATGCGGCCGTGGAGGTGATTGAATTTTTTGCGTCAAGGTACTTAGAATCTGCACCCCATTTCCTTCCATCTGTGTCTGTGCCGCCATTACCAGAGCTCAAGACCAATGAATCCGATTCCCCGCTCCATACATGAAGGGCGTTCAAGAGGAAAGGTAGGCAAACAAGAAAAAAGAAATTATGGGTATTGGCATGCATGGCTAAGGAGAAAGGAATTTGGCGTACAGGAAAACAGGGGAGGCTGATGATGAAGAAAGGATAAAAGACGGAAGTTTTCCTGTACGCCCACAAAACAAAAATGGATTCTTTGGTTTTATTTATGTTGAGTGTGATGGGGTTAGCCTAAACCATCTCTAAACAACCATGGAGGCTTCGAGCATTAACAGACTTACCTGGATTACGGGGACCAAAAACCAGGCAAGATGAAGGGGAGGGAGCTTTTATGTTCTTTTGTGTTCTGGGACCATTGTTTTGCTCCCCTGTTACGGTTTCTTTCCATTTCAGGCAATTGTTGGAGAAAGAGAGGCAGTTGGAAATCAATGAAGGGGAGTGAGATTCGTTTGATTGGTTCGTAACAACGTTTGAATTTCTAATACTAGTAAAAAAGTTGGCTATGTTTAGCATTGCTCTCCTTGGAATGTGGATGTTGGAGGGAGGCCTTATGTTTGCAGGAAATTGTCATAGGTTTTCTTAAGGGTGCCACTTAGATAAGAGACAAATATATAAGTATTTTAAGGTCTTTTATTAACATGTCTTTAAAACAAAATTAAGGTTGTTTGTAATTGCGTTAAAAATATAGTTTTTAAAATTTAAAAGGGTTTTTTTTTAAAAAAACTTTTTTTTTTTTTTTTCAAAAGTAGTCATAAACCTGAAACCTGCGTAATTTTTTCTGTTGGGACTGATTGCCAAATTGCATATTCTTTTCATTACAAATCTCATATATATACCAGAGACATGTTCTACTACCTGGTGTCATCATCAATTATTTTCTTGACCCAAATTTAAAATTGTGATTGGCGAATACACCGGAAAAGTTGTTTATTTTGAATGCGACCCCAACACATGCCATATTAAGCTTCCCTTAGGTAAACATTCCAATCAATTACCTAAACATAGGATGGCCGATGCCCTAATTGTGCTTCCAAGAAATTCCCTTGGGGAAATTTTTTTTTTTTTTTTTTTTAATTTATGTCACTAAAGTGTCTGATTTTTAGAAAAATTGTCATTCAGTTCTCTAAATCCCAACCTTTCATTAGATTTAAAAAAATCAAAGAGAAATACTTATTTGGTTTTTATTTTTCTTAAATGTCCACATAAAAAAAAAAAATTCAAATTAATAACTTTTACTTTATTAAACATGATCCAATGAAACTACTCTTAAAATTATTTAATATATGTCATTGTTCTTTCGATCCAAGGTCCAAAAGATACCACACGTTAAGAATTAGAATTAACTTAAAAAGAAAAAGAAAAAAAGTACTTACGTGGATCTTAAAAAAAAAAAAAGGGTACTTATGTGGAAGATTCGAACTTTTTCTACTTCTTTTAAAACCCCAGAAGGTTCAGGGTTTGAGAGAGTTTATTACTTCTTCTTCTTCTTCTAGTTCTTCTGCTATACCAAAATCATCATGGCCCCCGATGCGTCTGATGCCCTCGCAGGTCCACTCTCTCTCTCTCTCTCTCTCTCTCTCTCTCTCTCTCGCCCAACATGAATAGTTTTGCACAAGTTCGTTGTCTGATTTTATTAAGGCTGTGTTTTGTAACGCTTAAAGTACTTGCATTTTTTCTTTTCTTTTCTTTTTGTGTCTGCAAATTTTTACTTAATTCCCTCTCTCTCTCTCTCTCTGCTACTCAATGCAGCGAGACAGAAAGTTGAACAATTTCTGAATGCTGCTCGTACCGGCAATCTTGATCTCTTGAAGAGTAAGTTCATATTTTTGTATGTTCATTTATTTGTGCTCGACTCTGTGTTTATTTTGGGTTGAATTTTATTGAGATAGACTTGGCCGGGCAGCTTGATGAGGGGAAGGGGTTGGCGACAACGGTGGCTGATATCAAGGATGCCAACAAACGAGGGGCCCTTCACTTTGCGGCCAGGGAGGGGAACACTGAGGTTTGCAAGTACTTGTTGGAAGAGTTGAAGCTTGATGTCGATACAAAAGACGAAGATGGTATGCGCCTAATTTCAGACATTGTCTGTATTTATTATTTTCTTCGTGCCCTCTTCTACATTGTGCAGGTATATGTTGATTGATTCAATTATATTAGAAAAAAGGTACCCTTTTGATATATTGTCGAGGAAATTGATAATTTAGGGAATTACTATGTGTGAGTGTTGTTTTTATCGTTAAATTGACTTTTTGGTTAGTCTTCGTGGAAAGCGCATGTTGCAATTGTAATTTGGAATGCATGTTCTTTGTAGGTTTTGTATGTAAGTAAACATGCATTCTCTTTTCTTAAAGGTTTCATGCTTACTGGTAATGATGTTTTGGCTTATTCTATTGATTTTTGTTATTTATCTACAGGTGAGACTCCTCTTATTCATGCTGCTCGGCAAGGACATACTGGAACTGCCAAATACCTTCTTGAGTGTGGTGCCAATCCTGCTATACCTAGTGACTTTGGGGCCACAGCACTGCATCATTCTGCCGGACTAGGTTCATCTTCTGCTTTCATCCATTGTCTTCATTTTTGGGTCTGCCAAATACCTTCTCGAGTGTGTGTGTGTGTGTGTGAAATTTATTCCTAATTTTGCTGGTTTGCGTGATCTCTCCTTATTTGATCAGTGAGTCACATCTCTTCATTTTTGGGTCTGCCAAATGCCTTCACATCTCTTCATTCTCATTTTAATAAATCTCCTTAATAGTCTGCCAAATACTACACTGAAGAAATATAATGCACTACCCAACAGCGCCATTTCTCCATGAATCTACACCTCCTCAACAAATATAGTATGAACACCCAAATGACATGATCATCGGCCTTCTCAATGTCCAGTTTGCAAAGTACCCCTAGCTCACCAAATCTGATTCTACTATCAAAACATTCATTTGCTATAAGCACAGAGTCAAGGATTTGCCTACCTCTAACTAAAGCATTTTGGGACTTCGAAATAATCTTCTCCACAACCCTTCTCGACCTATTGGCTAGGACTTTGGCAATCATCTCGTAGACACTCTCCACTCACAAGACTAATAGGACAAAATTCTTGAACATCAATAACCCCAAATTTCTTCAGAATGAGGGGAATGAAAGTGGCATTAAGGCTTTTTTCAAACTTACTCCTTGCATGGAAATCATGTAACACCCCCAAGTAGCTTTGATCACAACCAACAGGGATTGACGCCTTTTCATTGTTCATACCTTTCACCACCTCAAGGACCTCACTCTCCCCTAACAGTCTCTCTATCAAGGAGGCCTCCTCATCATTGATGGAATCAAAAGCAAGGCTATCTAGTTTGGGCTGCCAACTAAACTGTTCAATAAACAATCTATAATAGAATTGCACCATGTGATCCCTGCTTTCAGTTTGATCAGAAGAAATTGATTCATTTACCAACTATGACTCAATGGAGTTGTTTCTCCTATTTGAGTTGGCTACTCAATGGAAAAACTTTGTCCATTTGTCACCCTCTTTTTACCATAGTGCCCTCAACTTGGGTCTCCTACTTATCTCCTCCAATAAGGTAGCCATCCCCAAATCATCAATGGCTTTGTGTTTCTTCAATTTGTCTTAAACAGATAAAGCTCTCTCTTCCTCCAAACCATCAAGAACACATAATTCATTCAAAAGGTGTTGATGTATATACTTGCATAATATGGCTAGATGTAAAGAATTTAATACTCTTAACTTCAGTGAGTTGTTCATTTAAATCCCACTTTGAATATACTTGTTATGATTGGCATACAGGAAAAATTGAGTTGCTGAGGATTTTACTTTCCAAAGGTGTTGATGTTGATTCTCAAAGTGATGCTGGTACTCCTTTAATGTGGGCTGCTGGTCTTGGACAAGAAGATGCTGTGAAAGTTCTTTTGGAACACCATGCTAGTGTGAGCTTGCATTTCTTTTTTGTTCTTGTAATATTTATCTTTTACTTGTTTTCAATAAATGTTTATGTCTGTGACCTGCCATCTTATTGTGCTCTTTTGGTTGCAAGAGCTGAAGAGAAAGAGCCACTCCTGGGACTCTCCCTAGGAGCATCTCATACTAATTTATTAAGGAGCTCCCAAATATTTGGCTTTTTCCCTTATGTCATGTGATATGTTCGGATAGTTACACTGGCTTAGGATATTTGACTATAGTTGGTGCACCTTCTTGAATTTAATCTTCTAGGGAAGTATGGGTTCACTTGTAGATCTTTCTACTGGAGAAACACTTCTCATGTTTATGTGATTGCTGGGTAGTGAGGTGGGAGGGTGGCTGGGTTTTCCCCATTTATGAGACCTCTCTGGTGTTTTCTTAGCTTTCTAATTACTGTGGGACCTTTCTCAGTTCAGTAATTGTCCAAGCTGGGTTGAACCTTTGCTGAGCTTGGTTTACCTACTTTTAGGTATGCAGGGCCTTATTTGTTCTGGTTCCTATGGTACGGTTATGGGGGCATGCTTAGTTCTGTTTCTTTAATTAGGGCTTCCTGGCATGTCAAGTGGGGTTAGGGTTTCTTTTGGCCATTGGGTTTTGGTCTCCATCTATCTGTAGACTTCTTGCTCAGTATTAGTTACTTTGACTTGCTGCGAATATTTGTTTATTTAATAATTATAATCATACCTGCGCTACCAAATAAAGAGTCGCTGGTTGATTGGTTTTAATTGTGTATTACACATATCCCCAGTAAAGATCGTTCCTATATAGCTAAAATATTCATTTAATGAAACCAATCAACCAGTGGCTCTCACTTTGGCAATGCACGCAACTTAGAGTTGTTGCAATGAGATAGGAAGGTACATGTTATGATGATGTCTTATGTGTGTAATCAGATGTTCAGTCTCCTGTCTTCGATACTTAAAATCTGTGTGCACAGGCCTTGTAGTAATAGTTGCATAATATTGTTATATAAGAGGTTGGGGGTCCATCATTGAAAGGATCCCATTTAGTTCTTGCCCATCATCTTTGTTAGCTATTATAGGCAGAATACTTATTATTGATTTTGGAGGACATATCATCTTTAACCTTAAATCTTTAGTGCAATAATGATGTCACATTTAGCACACAAAATGAGTCAGAATTCAGAAGTGAATATACCGTGTTTCAACCACAATCATAGAAAGATACAGTTGTGCTAGCTGGTTATGTTGGCAGATTGAAGGATTAATATTTAGGAATCTTACATGATTTATTCTATGTGTTCGCTGGACAATACTGAAGTTGGCAGAAGCTTTGCGGCATAGATGAAAAGGATTAAAAAAGTGTTTGATGCTAAGAACTCATGCATACCTATAAGAACTCTGCTAATGTGGCAGCCAATGCTTAAAGATGGTTTCAGAAATTCAAAACTATAAGCAATAATCAAGTGTAAGCATGATAATGTATAAACACTATCAGTTTTTGGAATACAAATAATGGGTGCTGATCTACTCGATCATTTAAATATATCTATAGAGAAATGCTATACACTACTCCTTCATCCCACTAGGCTGATGTTGCTGTCCGGTCAGCCCTTGGATTTTTTTTAACAAGGGCTGATCTAAAGGTTGATGGGCACTTTCACATCAGCCTAGTGGGATGGGATGTAGTATATAGTATTACTCGTATCTATATCATTTTCTTGACATGGAATTTTCATCAGCAGTTTTAGACCTCTCTTTTTTTTCCCCTTATGTCATTTGCTTAGGAGTTTTATTTATCTGTTTTTTATAAGTACATTATAATTGCATAGAGGGTAGTAATATTATAAAAAGAATCTTTTGTTAGTTCATTGAAATGTCCAGTGAGATTCTCTTTTATTGTTTTATTTATTTTCTTGATTTTGTTTTGCAGCTTAATGCTGAAACAGATGATAATGTTACTCCACTGGTATCGGCAGTTGCAGCTGGTTCACTGGCATGCGTAGAGCTGTTGATACAGGTTCTATACTTTTCTTCATCTTCTGATATATTACACGGACTATGTGCCTGTACTTTCTACGCAATAAAGGAAGACGTGTGTACTTGTCATTAATATTGCTCAGTTCCTGACTTCTCAAAAAAAATATTGCTCAGTTCCTTATGGAGGGTTGGGGAGGATTCAGTAGGGATTTTATTCTTCTTTAGACAAGTTATTTGTGGATAAGGATAGTTAATTCTTTGTAGACGGGGATGGTAAGTAAAGAATCTGGATACATCTTGTTCTGTGACACTAAATTGTCATAAGTTCAATAAGAGAATAATTTAAGACTTTTAAAAGTTACAAAAAAGAGAACAGTTCCAATACCTGAATCTAGTTAGTTTCTTAACAACGGTTGGCCTTGTAAGTGATAAAATGAACCTATGTTTGAATGAAGCTTATTACATATACAAGTTTTAGAATTTTGTAAATGAAATCTGATTGCATTGATCAAATATGATTGTATACTTGGAATTGAACTTGATTATTGTACTGATTTCGTAAAGCTTGGGGCTAATGTAAAAGAATGCTTCTTTGGTGCTTGAACATCTGTGATTTCAGCTCTTTGTGTATATATGTGTTTGCAGAATATAACTTATATATATATATATTGATTTTGTGCTGTTAATTTTTGCATACTCTAATTTATAGGCAGGTGCCAAAGTAAATATTAGTGCTGGTGGAGCGACCCCTTTACATATTGCTGCTCATAATGGGAGCTTAGAAATCATAAACTGTTTGTTGAAAGCTGGAGCTGATCCAAATGCCACTGAAGAGGTGAGGCTGTACTATTCACTACATTTTTCTACTTGAGAAGTAAATCAAGCTTTTCACGTGTTTATCTCTTGTTAGTATCTGTGCATTTACTTGTTTGGAGTGTTGGAGAAGTGCTTTTGGGTTAATATGTTATTCTGTCCACTTTGTTTCATTGCTTTCTGCCCATATCTGTTCAGCCAAAATACAATGTACAGTTAAAGATGTGGCTTATATGGTGTTTTTTTAAAAAAAAAAAAATTTATTTTTAGTGGCTTATGGAAGAATGATGACAAATTTCTTTAGTGCCATCTTTCTCTCTCTCTCGTCTATTGGTATCTTTTACCTTTAAGTGTCTAGTGCCTTCCTTGTTTCAATGGGCAACAACTGTAAGAAATGCAGTGTCCAAAACATTTTATTCATTGATACACTTAATTTTAGGACTCGATTTTTAATGTAAATCTTCCTCCTCTACTCTTTTCTTTTGGCAGTGGCCAAGATGCATTTGTATTGGTCCGTGTACTTGGGGGGCGCCCCCTTTGGGGCTTTTTAATGAATTTTATGCTGATTAAAATAAGTATTTTACTGATCAAAATTTTGTTTCAAACTTTATTATGCATGAAGAATTTGTAACTGATGCTTCTTTTATTATACCCCAAATCTATTTTCTTTTTCTTTTCTTTTTTTTTTCTTTTTTTTAACTTATCAAAAAAAAGATTTGGGGAATCCCCATCTTTCTCTAGGCAACACCTTTTTAGCAAAGACAAACATTGGAACTCCTCAAATCTTTTTGTGTGGCTTTCCTTGTAAATGCACTCTATAAGACAAAGTGCTGCTATCTTCTCAATGACCTTGCTCTTTTTCCCAACCTGTAATCTACTTACCAACTTGGAGGTTACTCCAAATTGACCTTGCTATTGTCCACTTTAACTTGCGTATGGTCAAATTTATGAAAAGTGTATGGTTGAGTCACCATAACTACCAAAGCACTGATCTAGATTAGATTCTCTTCCAAGCATACTCTTAGGTTACCAAAAATCTTGAGTTGGCCACCATTGCCTAGCATATCAGCCATATTTACTTTGATGTACAAATTGGTTGTTGTTTCAATTGGTAGGTTGTATGATTGCATATAAATAGATAGTTATAGATGGTTTCTGTCACATTAATGTTAGTTGATTTCATTGCCAAATGAAGTAGCTTTTGAATGTTTTTGGCATCACAGGGTGAGAAGCCAATCCAGGTTGCAGCTGCAATAGGCAATCGACAAGCTACTGAGATTCTTTTTCCATTGACATCAAAAGTTGAAACCATTCCAAATTGGACCATTGATGGAATACTTGAGTACATGCAGTCTGAACATAACAAAGAACAGGTATTAATTAAGGAGAAATGCCACTCAGCATTCTCAAGTGTACATCTCTTAGCATTTTCTTTGTTATTTTTTTTTTCCCTTTTTTTTTTAAATGGATGTGAGTGTGCCACATAAACAAGAATGCTAGGAGGTGGACACTTGAGAATGCTGAGTAGCATTTCTCTTAATTAAGATCTTGACATAATATTCAGATATGTTGGGATGGGAGGAAGATGTCCAACATTTTCAATGATCATAATATTTGCTTCTGTGGGCTAAGTAGTGTTTTATACTAATAATGATATCTGCTTAAACTAAAGACTAAATATTCAATCTCTGAGTGTAGGAAATTGATTTTAAAGGAAATTATTTTAACACACTGTTGTGTTTCTCTGTTAGCCTGATACACAACATAGCAGCGACTAAATGTTTATTGTTTCTTGTGGATCAGAATGCAAAATATGAGTTTGTTTCTCCATTCATAGATATTTTGAGCTCTAGTGCCCATGTGAATTGACTTTTGTTTGTGTATTTTTATATGTGAAGCAAAATAAAATTTTGGTAGGAAAGGAGATTACACAGAGTGAAAGAAGGTCCGCCCACTTAAGAAATGAAGAAAAGATGAAAATAAAAGACTAACCCAGGGTGACAAAGAAACACTGACATACTTGTGTCACTATAAAACTTTATCATTTTCTACTTGATATCAATTCTAAATAAATTATCGTTAAATAGTTTCTACTCTGGAGGCAGTTCGTTTTTCATATTTTGTCTGCCAGACATGAAGTTATTGTAGCTTCTTGTATTAACTTTCAAGGGAAATATTTCAGGAAGAAACCAGAAACTCAAAGGAAGTTAATGTGCCAAAGGAAACGGCACTACCAAAGCAAGATCTCCATGAGGTTCCACTTTTTCTTTTTCTTTTTTCTTTTTCTTTTTCCAAGGTACCTTTTGTTTTCTTTAATGCTGCTCAGACTCTTCATTAGGAGCACTTTATGCTTTTAATGATATGGATCGATTACTTATAAAAAAAAAAAAAAAAAGATTCCTCACTAGGATTATTTGTTGCACGAAATTGGATGGTTCCTAGGTTTTACTTTTCCTGGTAAGATTGCACTGGACAATCTGTAGACCTTGATTACAAGAACTCTACCTTATCACTACATGATGTCATAAATTCAATTCAGAATTCAGTATCTGATTTTTTTTACCTGGTTAGCCGTTAGTTCAACCAAAATACTGAACCAAGGACTTTCTTGGGTCAATTACTTTTTTTTATTTTTTATTTTTTATTTTTTTATTTCAAGTAGTACTGCAAAACATTTTCTATAAGACTTTGAATTTGAATTGAAAATTTCAGCCAGTGTGGGAGAAATACTAAATGTTACTGAAATGAAAAATTACAATGCAATTTTGGTATACTTTTTGAAGTGGTTCTCCCTTCTATCACTTGCAAGGGTTGGACGTACTTACAGCTTATGATTAGAGGACTTGTGGTTATAGTCTTAGTCAGGAAGTTCTCATACTCGTTGAGATCTATTTCATGGATTTGAATTTTTGAATTGAATTGTTGGAGGTATTGAGCTATTTGTCTGGAAGTGTCAGGTCATAAAGATTATCATCCCTATGAATTACTCATCTTAAATATTTTGGATGTAATCTGTTGGAATTCTTGTAGTCTTGTGCTTGTTGTCATGAATATTAAACATTTCAGGTGGCACCAGAAGCAAAGAAGAAAGCTGCAGAAGCAAAATCAAGAGGAGATGATGCTTACAAAAGAAAAGATTATCATATGGCTGTAGATGCTTATACCCAAGTACAAGCTTCTTCTGTTCTTTCTTGGACTTGTTGAATATTTTCTGCTTTGACTATTGAAAATTTTCCTTGCGCGGTTGCAAGCCTATGATTTTCTATTTTGGTCGCTCTCATGCTTGATCAGTTGATAGCAGAGAACACGGTATAATATGAAACATTCTTTGGCTAAAACTTATTCTGTGTGTAATGGAAGCATCTTTTGTCCACAGCTGCCTATAAAATTTAGTGTTTTTAAAGAAATTGATGAAACTCTTCTCAGTTAAATTTGTCCAGGCCATTCTTCTGACAGATTCTAGGCTCTAGCTACTAGATTAATATTTTTAGGGGGAAACTACACCTACCCCTGGAACTACCACCCTATTTGTAATGTTTCCCCAAACTTCAAAAAGCTTTAATGTGGGGAGCTCTTTTACCAACCCCTTTCAATTCCCCTTTACGTTCAAATTTTTCGTTAACTTGGATGGCTGACACATCACATGATCTAAAATGTTCTTTATACTCCCATAAAATTTATAAAAAGAAAATTATGCAACTTAGATAAAAGGACCCACGACCAAGATGTGGGTCCTGCTAAACCACAGGGAGTGGGTGTGGCCATGGGTCACTCAATACTCATGGCCACGACATGGGTCTTTTTTTGCTTTTTTCTGAATTTTTTATTTTATAGAGTATTTGTCTTTTTTCTTCCTTCATTAAGATTTAACAGAAAATGTTAATAGAGGGAGGTAACTGAAAGGGTCTGTTAAAATAGCTCCCCACATTGCGACTTTTTAAGTTTGGGAGAACATTGTAAGTAGGGTGGTAATTTGGGGGGTAATAAATGTAGTTTCCCTATTTTTTTGGTGTTCAAATTGGTAGTAGATGCACGTGCTGCACACTGTCATTTGGAATGGGAATGTGCCCACCATGAGTACCTTTAGAAATCTGAATATTGTGAAGCTTTGACTAGAGAAATAAGTTTGAAACAGAATTAGAGTGGGTTTGATTATTTAAATCAATAAAGTCTTGAGTACGGTTACTTAGGCTGGTACATGGATCTGGTATTTAGATTTAGATTTATATCCTCATTTATAATCTTTGTAATCTCATATACCATCACCCACCTGAGGCTATGTTTATTTGGCCTTCTTGTCCATCTAGAACCAAGAAATGCTTTTCTGTGAAAAAAGCTGAATTGTTAGAAGTTCTATAGGTTCATTTTTTCTGTGTTGCAGTTGATAATTGGTTGTATATCTAGAGCTGTGAAGTGCCGATACCAATGCAATACAATACAGACATGGCAGTACATAAATTCTTGAAAATCTATGATATGATAAGGCAGGGTAGTAATTAACATTTAAAAATATTTTTTAGATATATTGTGCTAGTTTTCAGGTTAAAAGAGAAATACAAACATAAAAAATCATAAAATATGAAACTAACTTCTAAATTATATATAACAAAAGAACAAATATATATGATCTGTATTTGATACTCTCTTATAAAAAATAAAATAAAATAAAAAGATCCATATTTGATACTAATTGATTAAAATTTAGAAGGTTTCTTATTTTCTAAGACACTTATATTTTACATTTAAACTCTTTTTCTTAAGAAAATTGAACTTTTTCCCTCAAAAGTATCATGCTATATTGATGCCATATCCTAGCAATATCTGTGAAAAGAAGAAGAAAAAAAAGAGGACAATTTCCTTAATTCTCAGCCCATCGTAACCAATATCATATAAGGGTATGCCATTTATCTTGAAGTGTCCTTGCTTCTTATGTCTAGAAATTATTTAAGGTGTTGCTTTTGCTTCCAAATATAGTTATACATTTAGCTACTTTGAATGTATTGCCAGACATGTGAGCTTTCAGCTTTGTGACTCTTGTTTGGTGATGCGTATACAGGCAACCGATTTTGACCCCACTGATGCTACTTTGCTTTCCAATCGGAGCCTTTGTTGGATGCGTTTGGGTCAAGCTGAGCATGCTTTAGCTGATGCAAAGGCCTGCCGAACATTAAGACCAGATTGGTCAAAAGCTTGCTATCGGGAAGGCGCAGCTTTACGTTTATTGCAGGCAAGCTCTCATGTTCCCATCTGGACCATAGCACTTGAAATAAAAATTTTGATCTTTGTGGTCTGATGTTAGTTGTTTTGCTCTTATTATTGCAGAGGTTTGAAGAAGCAGCCAACTCTTTTTATGAGGGAGTGAAGCTCGACCCTGAAAGCAAGGAGCTTGTAAATGCCTTCAGGTATTGAACAGTGCCACATTCTCTGGACTTGGCCTTGATTTTGGATGCGGATGACTTGGGGAAAAAAAGAGGAAGATAAAATTGCAGTATGGTTATGAACTTATGGTTCTCTATACCAATTGTGAAACCTGTGAAATTATTCACATTTTTGAAGTTATGAGTGTGTCTGCATGGGACATCATAGATTTTCAGAGAGCCTGCAAATTTTGTTTTATGAATCGACTCCATATTCTGACTACCTGCCATCTTTACAGGGAAGCTGTTGAAGCTGGGAGGAAGTTCCATGGTACTTCTGATCAGGAAAAGTCATAGTTTGCCATCTGCTGATATCCCGGAAGTTGTCACAAGAGGATGAAGGACTTGAATGTGCGGATAAATACTTAAAGGGGGCCTCCTCATCTGAGAAACTGGGAGCTTACTTTCTTTTTTGTTATTTATACCATACATAAATTATGGGGTATAAGTAGAAACTGTATTTTAAAAATATATATATATTGATAGTTGTAACTGAGAATTGTTTGCAATTTTGGCATAATTTTCATAAGTTTTTATAGCATCCAATAAAACTTTGACACATCAACTAAAATTGAAAGCAGCCAACTCGGCACTTTTGTGTTTTTCCAACTTTTTTGCTCAACTTTTACCTAACCTTTGCCCTTTTTTAAAAAAATAAATAAATAAAATAAAGTAAAAAATAAAAAAAGCGTCCGAAGCAATAATGTTGTTTTTTTTTTTTCATTCTTTTAATTGGTGTTTTTTAAAAATTAAAANGCCTCCTCATCTGAGAAACTGGGAGCTTACTTTCTTTTTTGTTATTTATACCATACATAAATTATGGGGTATAAGTAGAAACTGTATTTTAAAAGAATATATATATTGATAGTTGTAACTGAGAATTGTTTGCAATTTTGGCATAATTTTCATAAGTTTTTATAGCATCCAATAAAACTTTGACACATCAGCTAAAACTGAAAGCAGCCAACTCAGCACTTTTGTGTTTTCCCAACTTTTTTGCTCAACTTTTACTTAACTTTTGCCCTTTTTTAAAAAGATAAATAAATAAAATAAAGTAAAAAATAAAAAAAGTGTATGAAGCAATTTTTTTTTTTTTTTTGTCATTCTTTTAATTGGTGTTTTTTAAAAAATAAAATATGCATTTTTCTCTATAAAAATTGACCATTTTTATGAAGAAAAATGCTTTTAAAAAAAAAAAAAAATATTGCCAACTAAAAGAATGACCAAAAAAAATATTATTACTTCAAAAACTTTTTTTATTTTTTTACTTTGCTTTTTTCTTTAAAAAAAAATAAGACAAAAGTTTGGCAAAAAAGTTAGACTTTTAGCATTTTCTTTCCCTTATTGGTGTAGCCAGATTTATAGGTTCGATTTCTCTTATCTCTTTCTCAACTTGCTGACAACAATGGTGAAACCCATTTGAAAGCTCTCTCTCTCAACTTAAAAAGTGACATAAGACCTCCCAAAGTTTCAAACGTTAACAAAAAACCCTCATCCGTTTATTTTGGCCGTCACTTTGGACGGAACTCAAGTCACGTGTGTGGCACATGACACTTTTCAACCAAAAAGTTCGAAAATGCCCTCAAGACTAAAGTGTAAACATAAATTACTTCGGGGGGTTAAATATAAACATAAATAATAAATAATAAATAAAGAAATTAAAAAAAACACTAAACTAAACTAAACTAAAAAAAAAAAAACTCGAGTTAATTACCTTTTTAGTACCAATGTTATCACTTTTGTATTTTTATTTTTTCTCACCTAGGTTACAAATCGTATCACAGATGGTATCTGAGTTATGCAAAAAGACCAACTTGGTACATCTGTCACATTATGTTAGCACAAACTAACGGACTGTCATGTGTCATCCCCGAAAAATGCCACATGTCCTTAAAAAATAATAATAATTGCAAATATATATATGAAAAAATGCCACATGTACTAAAAAAAAATTAAAATAATTACAAAAAAAATGAAAACAAATTATGGGGTGGTCGGGCCACCGCATTTTGGCTATTAAGGGTGGCTAAGCCACCCCAAGGGACGGCTTGTGGGTGGTCCAAACCACCCCCAAAGGTCAAAATAGGGTGGCCTGGCCACCCCATAAGTTTTTCAATTTTTTTAAGGGTTTATCTTTTTTAATTATTTTTATTTTTTTAGGAGATGCGACATTTTTCCAAGGCTGACTACTCACTATTCGTTCGATCCCATGAAGGTAACTACAACTATTCTTGTGCACGTAGATGATATTATATTGGCAAGCAATAAGAAACATTTAGGTAACCTAAAGTATTTTATGGGTATTGAAGTGGCTCGTTCAAAGAAAGACATATTTCTATCACAAAGAAAGTATGCTCTTGCAGTACTTGACGATACAAGTTTCCTTGGTTCCAAACCTAGCACTTTTCCTATGGAGCAAAATCTAGCACTCAATAAACATGATGGAGACTTCACAAGACCAAATTTGGCATATGCAGTGCAGGGGTTGAGTCAATTTATGGACAAGCCATGCACATCCCATTTAGATGTAGGACATAGAGTCTTATGCTACATCAAGCAGTCTCTAGGACCAGGGATTATCTTATCAACCACAAACAAAATTCAATTACACGCATTCTGTGATGCAAATTGAGCACGATTAAGAGACACTCGATGTTCAATCACTAGATAATATATACTCCTTGGAAACTCATCAATATCTTGGAAAACAAAGAAGCAAACAACAATATCCCATTCTTTAGTTGAACCAGAATACGGGGCTATGGCCTCAACCTGCTGTGAAATTACCTAGTTGAAACAACAATTGGCGAACCTTCATATCCCACATCCACAACCAGAAAATAGCCATCAACAAATTGTTTTATCCTCTCTCTCTCTCACTTAACTTGCAGACTACAAACTGAGCAGTCATCAACAAATTATTTCATCATCTTCATCCTTTACTTGTTTCACTCCAAAGCGTATTTTCTCCATTCTAATAGAAGTAAAACAGTAGGCATTGCTCTCCTTGAACTGTGGATATTGGAGGTCTTATGTTTGCAGGGACTTGTTATGGTTTTTCTTAAGGGTGCCACTAAGGTGAGAGACAAAAGTACGTATTTTATGGCTATATTTAAAGCTAGCATCATTCATAATATCATTTATTAACAAGTCTTACTAATAAAAATTAAGGTAGAAAAAAACCAACTATCTATAGAAAAAGTTTAGGTAGAGCATGCTTGTAATTACATTGAAAAATATATATATTTTAAAATTTAAAATAAATTTTTATAAAAAGCTATATTTTAAAATTAATGCGAGCCCCATCTCTCACACCCCATATTAAGCTTGCTTGAGAAGATTTTTAAGGTTTGTTTGGAATTGCGTTTGAGGGATTTAATAGTGCTTTTAACACTAAAAAAGCTTGTTTGAAGAAAAAAAGTATTCGTTTAGTAAAAAAATAAAAGCATTTTTAAGGGTCTAAAAAGCCTAAAAGTTGTTAAAAAACACTTTTAGTAAAAACTTCATTTTTTCAAGTTTTTGCCCAAAAACTATTTTAACTTAAAAGTTCTATTTTTCAAATGTAATTCCAAACAAACTCTTAGCATTCTAAATACTTATCTAATCATAGGTTGGCCTATGTACCAATTGTGCTTCCAAAAAATCCTCTTTGCTGATAATATTTTTTTCTTTAAAATTTGTGTCACTAAAGTGTATGGCTTTTGGAATAATCGCCATTCAGTTCTCTAAATCACAGCCTTCCATTAGATTTAAAAAATGAAAGAGAAATACTTATTTGATATATAGCATTGCTCTTTCAAGCCATGGTTTGAGAGATCCCACACGATTAGAATTAGGACTAAAAATAAGTACTTAGGTGGAGCTTAGAATATATAATATACTTTTAAAAATTATTATTTTTATATCTCAAAAAAAAAGGAAAACTTTACAAACACGTTTTGAAATTACCCTCTCAATGTCCAAAAATAAAATGGCTTCCTTGAAAATTACTTCTACATTTAGGTTTTTTTTTTTTTTTTTTCTCTTCTAATCAAATATCAATTTTGCGTCCTCAAGAGGTAGCTCAATCGGTTGGGACTACGCTTAATGAAGCGGAGGTCATTAATTCGAATCTCTCTCCCCCCTCTTGTAACGGACATGTCAAATATATATATATCAATTTTGCTTCTTCTTTTTTTGTTTTAAATTTTTTGGCTAATCGAATGTAGGGGTTTTTTTACAAAACTAATTAGCCATTTTGAGGAAAATACACTTTACCTCCCATGAACTATCCACCAATTTATACTTTTACTCCCAATGTTTAAAAGGTGACACTTTACCCCCCCCCCCCCAAAAGTATCTAACATTGACACTTGCCCCATGAAATACACTTTACCCCCTGAAGTATTTTGAGTTGACACTTTACCCCCCAAAGTAACTAAATTTTTGGGGTAAAGTGTCAATTCAAAACATTTTAGGGGGTAAAGTGTCAATTCAAAATACTTCAGCATGATAAAGTGTACTTCATTGGGTCAACTGTCAATGTTATATATTTTGGGGGGTTAAAGTGTCACCTTTAAACATTATGATTAAAAGTGCAAATGAGTGAATAGTTTAGGGGGTAAAGTGTATTTTTCTCTAGCCATTTTAGATAAAAGGGAAAAATTCATTTTACCCCCCTGAAGTTTCAGGAGTTTTTCAATTTTAATCCCAAAGTTTTAAAATTAGCAATTTACCCTTTTAAAGTTTTAAAAAGTAGCAATTCAAATCATCCGTTAAATTTTTTCGTCAAATTGGATGAAAAACTATGAAATGACTTAACTGCCCTCAGGCTTTTTTTTTTTTCCATCCATTTAGATGCAAAAATTTAATAGAAGGGTTTAAATTACTACTTTTTGAAACTTCAAGGGGTAAATTGTCAATTTTGAAACTTTGGGGTTAAAATTGAAAAACCTCTAAAACTTCAGGGGGTAAAGTGAATTTTCCCGTAGATAAAAAAAATATTTGGCTCTTCCATTGTGAATACTCTAGGGGAATAGTATACCATATAAATAATTATTCCTAGGAATAGACTATTACCAAATGAAAATGCGTGATAGTTAAGAGTTTTGTGAAGTAGAGGTGTACAAGTGGTTACGGTTAACGGTTATTGACTAAAACTGCCAACCACAACTGCATAAGGCGGTTATTAAATTTTAATAACCGCAACACAGTTAACGGTTATTTTATAACTGGTGGTTAACGGCTTGTAGTTTTATAATCGGCTTTTTATATTGACTTTTGGGCTTTTTGAAGTGTTTTAAGCCTTTTAGTGCTTATTTTTAAGGGTGTTAATGCGGGCGACCGCCCGCCAACCGCTAACCGTTATAACCGTCAACCGCCTAACCGCTATAACCACCTAGTGGTTAGCGGTTATAGGGTTTACCAACCGCTTTTTATATACTATATTTTTATAATTATAATTATAATAATATTTATACATATAAGGGAAAAGTATAAAATGGCCCCTCAAACTACCAGTCACTTGTAAAATGACCCCCCAAAGTTTCAATTAGTATAAAGTAGCCCCTTAAACTACCAACCCCTTATAAAATGACTCCATCTGTTTGATGAAACTGTTAAAATGGATGGAAAACCTAAAACGACGTAGTTTTGGAATGCAGAATTACTAGAATGCCCTTGTTAAATTTTTTTTTTTTTTTTAAAAAAAAAA
>CM017322.1:34693135-34718495 GCA_006937295.1 Carpinus fangiana
AAGAATAGTTTTGCACTTTGGTTCGTTGTCTGAATTAGGCTGTGTTTTGTAACGCTTAAAGTACTTGAATGCTTCTTTTTCTCTCCCTTCTCTCTCTCTCTCTCTTCCGCGCACACGCCCACACACAAAAATTTGAATAGTTTTGCACTTTGGTTCGTTGTCTGAATTAGGCTGTGTTTTGTAACGCTTAAAGTACTTGAATGCTTCTTTTTCTCTCTTTCTGCGTCTGCAAATTTTTACTGAATTCCCTCCCTCTCCCACTTTGCTACTCAGTGCATTGGCAAAGAAACATGAAAAATTTCTGAATGCTGCTCGTACCGGCAATCTCAATCTCTTGAAGAGTAAGTTCATATTTTTGTATGTTCATTTATTTGTGAGCGGGTGTGTTTTGATTATTTATTTTGGGTTGGATTTTATTGGGATAGAGTTGGCGGGGCAGCTTGACGAGGGGAAGGGGTTGGCTATAACGGTGGCTGGTATCAAGAATGTCAAAGACCGAGGGGCCCTTCACTTTGCTGCCATGGAGGGGAAGACTAAGGTTTTGAAGTACTTGTTGGAAGAATTGAAGCTTGATGTTGATACAAAAGATGATGATGGTATGCGCCTAAGTTCATCCATCGTCTCTATTTATTATTTTCTAATTTTTCTTCATGCCCTCTTCTACATTGTTTTGATTGATTCAATTAGATTAGAAATAAAAGGGTACCCTTTTGATATATTGTCGGGGAAAATGATAATTTAGGGAAGTAC
Organism: Carpinus fangiana; assembly: GCA_006937295.1. NCBI lineage: Eukaryota > Viridiplantae > Streptophyta > Magnoliopsida > Fagales > Betulaceae > Carpinus > Carpinus fangiana. The sequence goes on from CM017322.1 coordinate 34,693,886, forward strand.
AATGTGTGAGTGTTGTTTTTATCGTTTGATTGACTTTCTGGTTAGCCTTTGTGGAAAGCGCATGTTGCAAATGTACTTTGGATTGCATGTCCTTTGTAGGTTTTATAGTTTTGATATAAACGTTCTCTCCGTCATGTTTGTATGCTAGGTGGGAAGACACTATTTATTGTGTTTCATTATCAATGATGATACTGTTGGATTGGTATCCGTGGTTGCATATTTGCCCTTGAAAGCTAAAATTGGTTTAATTTGTGTGAACATGTTGGTGGAGCTCATGGTGGTTTATATTTTTCCCTTTTGGGTTTTAGAGAGTATTACAGTACTTTTGCAGGTTGGAATGGAGGCCGTTCTACATAGTTAGACTATTAAGCTCTTAGGCTATTAAAATTGATGTAGAGAACGGAAAATGATAATAACAATGAGATGGGTAAGTTGTATATCTTTTTGGAACAAATGTTTTGGTAAATATATCATTTAACTAGTGCATTTTTTGCTATAATCAATATGGAGTAAGAGTTTCTTCAAATTTTTTTTTTTTTTTTCATTGTGAACCCTGAAAAAGCAATGAGGGATGACATTCCTTCTATAACTTGATATAGCTTCTTGTGCTTTAAAAAGTATGACTAAAATATGTTTCCTTAGTGCCAAATGGGATACCCAACGTAATAATATTGCATTGTTCTATGTTGTTCGTATTCCTTGATAAGTAAAGACTATAAACCTTCAAAACATAACCCGGAGGGTGTCTATTTTAAAAGAGAAAAAAGGTTGAAGTATTGGATCGCATGGGCATGGAATTGCCTTGTTAGCTATTAAAGATCATATGAATGATTAGACGGTTCTTTTGCCTCTCGTGATAATATTTCATCATCTTACACATATATGTTTCATTTGTACAAGTTGTTAGCAAGTCATGCTTCAAATTATAGAGGTACGCTTGACAGCAAAGAATCACGGAAGGGTTGTGTTATCAAGATGAAGGAACATAAGGAGGGGTTTTCTAGGTTCACAATTAACATAAAACATATTGTCATGCCTTATGGTTCACAAATGAATATCAACGGGCTCAGATGCTACTGTAATCTTGGATTTGGCAGATATAGTTGTCTAATTGCTGCCATGTAGTTCATGAGTCATTTTGATTTTGAGTGGTTTACATTATCCTTTAATCATTAGTAAACAAACTTGTCATAATTTCTGTGGTTGACTTTTATTTGTCTTTGATTTAATAGTATATGTAAGTAAACATGAGATGACATGCATTCTCTCTTCGTAAAGGTTTCATGCTTATTGGTAATAATGTTTTGGCTTATCTATTTATTTTTGTTATTTATCTACAGGTGAGACTCCTCTTATTCATGCTGCTCAGCAAGGACATGCCGGTACTGCCAATTACCTTCTTGAGTGTGGTGCCAATCCTGCTATATCTGGTGACCTTGGGGCCACAGCACTGCATCATTCTGCTGGACTAGGTTCATCTTCTAATTTTCATCCATTGTCTTCATTTTTGGGTTTGCCAAATACCTTCTCGAGTGTGCGTGTGTAATTTATTCCTAATTTTGCCGGTTTGCATGATCTCTCCTTATTTGATCAGTGAGTCACATCTCTTCATTTTTGGGTTTGCCAAATGCCTTCACATCTCTTCATTCTCATTTTAATAAATCTCCTTAATAGTCTGCCAAATACTTCACTGAAGAAACATAATGCGCTATCCAAGAGCGCCATTTCTCCATGAATCTGCACCTCCTCTACAAATATAATATGAACTCTCAATTGACATGATCATAAGCCTTCTCAATGTCCAATTGGCAAAGCACCCCTAGCTCACCCGATCTGATTCTACTATCAAAACATTCATTTGCTATAAGCACAGAGTCAAGGATTTGCCTACCTCTAACAAAAGCATTTTGGGACTTCAAAATAATCTTCTCCACAACCCTTCTCGACCTATTGGCTAGGACTTTGGCAATAATCTCGTAGACTGCACTCACAAGACTAATAGGCCGAAAGTCCTGAACATCAATAGCCCCAAATTTCTTCAGAATGAGGGCAATGAAAGTGGCATTGAGGCTTTTTTCGAACTTACTTCTCACATGAAAATCATGTAACACCCCCAAATAGCTTTGATCACAACCAATAGGGATTGACACCTTTTCATTGTTCATACCTTTCACCACCTCAAGGACCTCACTCTCCTATAACAGTCTCTCTAACAAGGATGCCTCCTCATCATCGATGGAATCACAAGCAAGGCCATCTAGTTTGGGCTGCCAACTAAACTGTTCATAAACAGTCTATAATAGAGTTGCACCATGGTCATTGTTGACAAATATATGATATCATATTTGGGGATGGGGAGTATGGAGAGCATAGTGTCGATTTTTGGCACAGGGAGGATGGAATTTATCCCTACCCTTTGGGTGATTTTCCCTCTGCCACCATGCTGGACTGGGCTTTGTTTGGGGATGAGGAGTGTGAAGACTTTTTTGAGGTTACTCCTCATAAGGTTAAAGGTAGAAGGGAGCTTTTGAATATGGAATGCTACATTAACTATGATGTGAAGGGAGCATCATCTAGGTGAGGGAAATGCAAGTCTCTCGCCTGTTAGGGTTCGAGGGTTTTGGGCTTTGTTTGTTTTGACTGTTTTGGGGCTGTGGGCTTTTTGGGTTGGTTGGGTTGTGGGATCTTTTGCTGCTTTTTGGGATTTGGGCTTGTAGGAGCTCCCTGTGTATACGGCTTGTGTACTTAGGGGCGCCTTACGCTTTTTCAATAAAGTTTTTTTTACTTATCAAAAAAAATTCTGATACATCATAACTGATACTCTTCTGTCTTCTTGGGTACAACAATGTCCATATGATACTTAAAAGTAATGAGAAACAGCAAAATCAAAATGCCAGATAATTATAAGCTTATTTCCCATCTCAAGAGCCTTTGGTTCTAGATTTACTTTTGGGGAGCATCATCCCGGAAAACTTGTTGATCTCATACAGAAATCCAGCTGAGAACAATAAACATGCTGTGATAGAAAAATTCTAATAGAAAGTTCATGGTTTTTTTTTTTTTTTACTTTTTGTGCTTTATTAACCTTGACTAGGATTTTATTTCTATAAATATGGGTACAAACATCCTCTTGCTCTTCAAAACTTCTATCATTTCTTTCCCTCCAAAGACACCTCAAAAGGTATGACGATACCATCTTCCACGTTAAGACTGCCATATAACGCTCTCCAACAAGAAAACATATCTATTACTTGTCTAGGCATAACCAAAGTCAGCCCAACGCAACTGAAGATAGCCCTTCATAAGGCACTAGCAACCTTATAATGGAGAAGATGATCCACATATTCCCCTCCTTTCACACATACAACACCAATTGACCACAATGACGTCCCGCTTCCTTAGGTTATCCATTATGTGGATCTTCTCTTGGATAGTTGACCAAGCAAAGAAAGCCGCTCTCTAGGGGATCTTAATCCACCAAATACTCTTCCAAGAGAAAGGAGTGCCATTGTGAGGGACAAGAACATTATAGAAAGATCTAATGTCGAACAACCCTCTTTTGGAAAGGGTCCAACAAAGCATGTCTTCACTTCCCCATATCAATCTAAGGGAGTACATAAATTAAAAAAATGAAGTGAAGACATCCCCCTCTCAATCATGAGCCACTCTAAGAAAGTTTACGTTTCATTGATGGGAGCCACTAGAAAGCTCCAATGATTTGCTACTATGTCTTGGTATTAAACTCGTTGCGGAAAATAATTGAACTGACTGCGGGTTGGCTTGCCCCGCAGGTGATTAGTTTTGCTGATTTCTCTCTCTTTTCTCCTCCTCCCCTTAGCCCTCCATTGTATACTCCTTGTGTACTAAGGGTTGCTCCCCTCTGCGCTTTTGATATATTCTACTGACTTATATAAAAAAAAAAAAACTGTAAAGTTAATACCAGAGTACTAACTGAAACATAATTACATTTATATTACCTACAATTGTGTCCCACACATACACCTTATTATTATGTTTATATAGTTATTACCTTCAAACTATACACATAATCAAGAAGATGTCATAGTTGACTAAACCCAAACCTAATCAGTCGTCAACTAAGCCTTGTCTAGGTCACCAAAATACTAAGTTTCTCCCTAACTCTATGGATCAAAGTTCAAGTAGTTGTTGGGTGCTCTCACGTCCCTTGTCTTTATAATTGTAAATTTTGACAATTTTACAGGTAGAATTGTGAGTCCACTGGTCAATAAGTAAATACAATCAACTATGCCTTGTGTAACGTGAGCCTTCTTTGTACCATTAAAATTTCTGTCTTTTGTTTGATTGAATATATGAAATACAAGACTGGCTTAGAAAATTTAATGCAATAATGCNGGAACCACTAGAAAGCTCCAAATGATTTGCTACTATGTCTTGGTATTAAACTCGTTGCGTAAAATAATTGAACTATAAACTGTAAAGTTAATACCAGAGCACTAACCAAAACATAATTACATTTATATTACCTACAATTGTGTCCCACACGTACAACTCACCATTATGTTTATATAGTTATTACCTTCAAACTATACACATAATCAAGAAGATGTCATAGTTGACTAAACCCAAACCTAATCAGTCGTCAACTAAGCCTTGTCTAGGTCACCAAAATACTAAGTTTCTCCCTAACTCTATGGATCAAAGTTCAAGTAGTTGTTGGGTGCTCTCACGTCCCTTGTCTTTATAAATGTAAATTTTGACAATTTTACAAGTAGAATTGCGAGTCCACAGGTCAATAAGTAAATACAATCAACTATGCCTTGTGTAACGTGAGCCTTCTTTGTACCATTAGAATTTCTGTCTTTTGTTTGATTGAATATATGAAATACAAGACTGGCTTAGAAAATTTAATGCAATAATGCAATTTTGTAGAAAATGAGAGACTTTTCTAGTCACTTGAAATGCCAAAACTGGAACATGTTATTATTTTCAATACTATCGTGTCAAAACTACTCCGAACCCAAATTTTCGTGTCACCAAGCGCTTCCTCCATGCCATACAATCATAATCAACCAAACATGCATTCCAAAGTTCCAAATGTACTATCAAAATTTACTCATTTGAATCAAAACCCTAATTTCTCTTTTTATTACTTTTTCAATAACTCTAATGCAAATAACAATCACAACTTCCAATGTGCTAACACAATCAATATTCTATAAAAATTAATTATACCTTAAGATAATGGAGAGAAAATTGGTCATAGAATCTTAGGGCTCGTTGGGGTGTGCGATTTTTTTNTTTCGTGTCACCAGGCACTTCCTCCATGCCATACAATCATAATCAACCGAACATGCATTCCAAAGTTCCAAATGTACTATCAAAATTTACTCATTTGAATCAAAACCCTAATTTCCCTTTTTATTACTTTTTCAATAACCCTAATGCAAATAACAATCACAACTTCCAATGTGCTAACACAATCAATATTCTATAAAAATTAATTATACCTTAAGATAATGGAGAGAAAATTGGTCATAGAATCTTAGGGCTCGTTGGGGTGTGCGATTTTTTTGTATTCTTTTCTATTATTCTTTATTGAATTCAAAATTGTGAATATCGAGAAATTTGCTTTTTTAAAGTTATGTTTGGATGGTCTAGAGAATATGAAACAAAATTAGAAAAGATGTTTGGGAATGTGAATTAAATTGAATATATTTGAAAAAAAAAAAACTTTAAATTTTAAAAATCAAAAGCTAAAAAACAAAAATAAAATAAACTGGTGGTTTGAAAACCACCCAAGGTGGCTTCGCCATCCCCGAAAACCGATTGGGGGTGGTTGAGCCTCCCCCAGGGGGTGGATCGGCCACCGCGCAAACTAATGGGGGTGGCCGAGCCACCCCAATGGCTGTTTGGGGGTGGCTGATCCACCCCCGGCAGCTATTTGAAAGAGGCAGAACCACCCCAAAAACTGCTCAGGGGTGCCTCGGTCCTCCCCCCCCCCCCAATTTGTTTTGGGTGTGGCTAATCCACCCCCTGGGGGTTGGGTCGGCCACCAACCCTAGGTGTGGGGTGGCCACCGGACCACCCTGGGTTTTTTTTTTATTTATTGCTATTTTCTTTTTTAGTTTTTTTTATTATTATTATATTTGTTTTGAGTTGGGTTGAAAAAATTGAGTTAGGTTAAATTTGAATTGGGTTGAAAAAATCAGAGTTGGGTGGGTATAATAAACACCCAAACATAAACTCAAAATATAGTAAAAAATAATCAAAAATAATTGATTACCCAAACAAGCCCATAGCCTCTTTGGGTTCTCTCCAAGCTTTCCTACTTCTTGGATTTTCTCTTTAAGTTTCTCTCTCTCTCTCTCTCTCTAAAAACACTTTCTAAAATCTCTCTCAAGGTGCTAGAAGTCAAGGAAAGAAAGAAAATGAAATTTCCCTATGAGAACCCATATTTATAGACATTTTCTAGTTTCGTTCAAATGAAATTTGTTTCCTTTGAAAATGACATTGCAACCATTTAAGTAGTGAGTTCCACCTCAACTGTTTTTGCGCGTGACATGTCTCTTTCAAACGGGATATGTAATGTTCGAACGAGGTTTTTCTTAAGAGAAATGTTACATGCACTTCTAAGTGCTTACTCCCAAGTGCACACTCTTTGACATGGTAGTGAAAATCATCATTAGATTTTGGATCCAATAGTGATTTTCATTGCAATGTCAGGGAGTGCACTTGGAAGTGAATGTAGCATTTCTCTTTTCTTAATCACTAAGTAAAAATTTTGGAGCTTGATTTCTTTTACGTGGCATTCAATCACGTTTGAACAAACCTCTTCTCGTTTGAATGAAATATCTATTTTCAAAATTCTATGTTTTTAATTTTATCATTTCTATTTTCCTTTATTTGGGTATAACACAAAAAGCCTCTCTCTTATGCATATAGTTCCTCAAAATTGGAATAAATCTTGGACCAGCTTACCAATTGAAATTTGAACTCTTCACCTAGTCCACCCCATAAGAAACCTCGATGTAACTTAATGCAATTGGCCACACCAGCAAGGAGGGGGAAAAACGTGAAATACTTGGGTAAATTGGATAGGGTGCTCTTGATTAAGGTAATCGTACCAACCTTGGGCAAGTACATCCTCTTTCAACTAGCCAAATAATACTATATCTTCTTAGTAACACCATCCCAAATAGATTTGATCTTAAAAAGGCTCCCAACGGAAGACCAAGATACGTCAAAAAAAGGCAAAGAAGAAACCATCAATCTAGAATATATGCCAAATCATCAACATTAATGACATATTTTTTTTTGATAAGTAATGTTGTATAAATAAAAAAAAGCGCAAAACCCCTCTAAGAACACAAGAAAGAATACCTTGCCATAGGAACCAATTCCAACTAAGCCAAATTAATTTCAAACCGGATACATCTTCAAAGCATAAAAATAAGGCACACAAATAGTGGAGGTGGTCTAGATTAGTCCCACAAAATATCAAGGTGTCATCCACAAACAAAAGGTGGGAAATATTAAGTGCATCATGGTTCCTAAACACCACAGAAAAGCCTGAAAGAAAGCCCCTGTTAACAGTTGCAGATAGCATTTTACTTAAAGTCTCCATAACAATAGCAAACCACAAAGGAGACAAAGGATCTCCATATCTCAAATCACGGGAACTGATGAAGAGTCTAAACAAATTGCCATTCACCAAAACAAAAAAGCGCACTGAAGAAATATAATGCGCTATCAAAGAGCGCCATTTCTCCATGAATCTGCATCTCAATAAATATATAAGAACTCCCAATTGACATGATCATAGTCCTCAGTGTCCAATTTGCAAATCACCCCTGGCTCACTAGATCTGATCCTACTATCAAAACATTCATTTGCTATAAGCATAGAGTCAAGGATTTGCCTACCTTTAACAAAAGCATTTTGGGACTTCAAGATAATCTTCTTCTCAACCCTTCTCAACCTATTGGCTAGGACTTTGGCAATACTATCATAAATTCCACTCACAAGACTAATAGGTCGAGAGTCTTGAACGTCAATAGCCCTATATTTCTTTAGAATGAGGGCAATGAAATTGGCATTGAGGTTTTTTTTCAAACTTACTTCTCGCGTGAAAATCATGGAACACCCCCAGATAGCTTTGATCACAACCAATAGGGACTGACGCCTTTTCATTGTTCATACCTTTCACCACCCCAAGGACCTCACTCTCCTCAAACGGTCTCTTTAACAAGGAGGCCTCCTCATCATCAATAGAATCAAAAGCAAGGCCATCTAGTTTGAGATGCCAACTAAACTGTTCAATAAACAATCTATCATAGAATTGCACTATGTGATCCCTGATTTTGGTTTGATCAGAAGAAATTGAAACATTTACCAACTGAGACTCTATGGAGTTGTTTCTCCTATTAAAGTTGGCTACTCGATGGAAAGACTGTGTACTTTTGTCACCCTCTTTTAACCATAGTGCCCTCAACTTCGGCCTCCTACTCATCTCCTCTCCAATAAGGTACCTGTCTCCAAATCACTAATGGCTGTGTTTCTTCAAGTTCTCTTCAACAAATAAAGCTCTCTCTTCCTCCAAACCATCAAGAACATGTTATTCATTCAAAAGGTGTTGATGTATATATTTGCATAACATGGTTATATGTAAATAATTTAATACTTAACTTCAGTGATTGTTCATTTAAATCCCACTTTGAATAGACTTTTTGTGATTGCTTACAGGAGAAATTGAGTTGCTGAGGATTTTACTTTCCAAAGGTGTTGATGTTGATTCTCAAAGTGACGGTGGTTCTACTCCATTAATGTGGGCTGCTGGTCTTGGACAAGAAGATGCTGTGAAAGTTCTTTTGGAACACCATGCTAGTGTGAGCTTGCATTTCTTTTTTGTTCTTGTAATATTTATCTTTAACTTGTTTTCAATAAATGTTTATGTCTATGACCCATGCCATCTTATTGTGCTCTTTTGGTTGCAAGCGCTGAAGAGAAAGAGCCACTCCTGGGACTCTCTTCTTGTTATAGAGTTTTGCTTGTGTTTGACAGAAACCTCGATATCAAAAACTTACTTATTTTTCTAGGAGCATCTCATACTAATCGACTGAGGAGCTCCCAAAGATTTGGCTTTTTCCCTTATGTCATGTGATATGTTCGGATAGTTACACTGGCTTAGGATATTTGACTATAGTTGGTGCACCTTCTTGAATTTAATCTTCGAGGGAAGTATGGGTTCACTTGTTGATGTGTGATTGCTGGCTAGTGAGCTGGTGGGGGGGGGTAAGTTTTCCTGGTTTATGAGACCTCTCGGGGGTTTTCTGGGCTTCATAATTACTGTGGGACCCTTCTCAGTCGAGGAATATCCCAAGCTGGATTGAACCTTTTCCTGAGCTTGGTTTACCCACTTTTAGGTCTGCAAGGCCTCATTGTTCTCCTTGGTCCTTATGGTACGATTATGGGAGCATGTCTAGTTCTGTTTCTTTAATTAGGGCTCCCTGGTGTGTCAAGTGGGGTTAGGGTTTCTTTTGGCCATTGGGTTTTGGTCTCCATCTATCTCTGGACTTCTTGCCCAGTATTAGTTACTTTGACTTGCTGCGAGTATTTGTTTATTCAATAATTATTTGTTATAAATTTTGTGGACCGGTTAATATATATTTCAGAATTTCATATGTCCATTACGCATCATCATGCCTGCATTGCTGAATAAAGATCCACTGGTTGATTGGTTCCAATTGTGAATTACACATTCCCCAGTAAAGATCGTTCCTATATAACTAAAATATTCATTTAATGGGAGCAATCAACCAGCAGCTCTCACTTTGGCAATGCAGGCAACTTATGAGTAGTTTTGATTTGATATGGAAGGTACTTGTTATGATGATGCCTTATGTGTGTAATCAGATGTTCAGTCTCCTGTCTTCAATAATTAAAATCTGTGTGCAGGCCTTGTAGTAATCATTGCATAATATTGTTATTTATGAGGTTGGAGATCCATCATTGAAAGGATCCCATTTAGTTCTTGCCCATCATCTTTTTTAGCTATTATAGGCAGAATACTTGTTATTGATCTTGGAGGACATATATTCTTTAACCTTAAATCTTCAGTGTAATAATGATGTCACATTTAGCACACAAAATGAGTTAGGCTTCAAACGTGAATATCGTGGATTATCTTTGACAGTTGTCATTTAACCACATTTCAACATCAATCATAGAAAGATACAGTTGTGTTAGCTAGTTGTGTTGGCAGATTAAAGGATTAATTCTTAGGAATCTCACATGATTTATTCTATGTGGTTGCTGGACAATACTGAAGTTGGCAGAAGCTTTGTGGCATAGATGAAAAGGACAAAAAAGTGTTTGATTCAAAGAACTCATGCATACCTATAAGAACACTGCTAAAGTCGCAGTCAATGCTTAAAGATGGTTTCAGAAATCCAAAACTATAAGTAATAATGAAGTGTAATCATGATAATGTACCAACACTACAATAGTTTTTGGAATACAAATAATGGGTGTTGATCTACTCGATCATTTAAATATATCTATAGAGAAATGCTTTATACTACACCCCCATTCCACTTGGCTGAGGTGGCAATCCCCTCAGCCCTTGAATTTTATTTTATTTTTTTATGCAAGGTTAATGGGCACTGTCACATCAGTCAAGTGAGATGAGGGTGTAATATAGCATTACTCATATCTATATCATTTTCATGACATGGAATTTTCGTCAAAAGATTTAGACATCTTTTTTTTTTTTTTTTGTTTCCCTTATGTCATTTGCTTAGGAGTATTGAGGGTAGTAATATATATATATGTACATTATAATTGCGTAGAGAGTAGTAATATTATAAAAGAATTTTTTGTTATTTCATTGAAATGTGCAGTGAGATTCTCTTATATTATTTAATTTATTTTCTTAATATTGTTTTGCAGATTGATTTTGTTACAGATGATAATGTTACTCCAGTGGGAATAGCAGTGACAGCTGGTTCACTGGCATGCTTAGAGTTGTTGATACAGGTTCTACACTTTTCTTCATCTTCTGATATATGACGTGGTCATTGTGGCAGTGCTTTCTACTCAATAAAGGACGACATGTATATTTGTCATTAATATTGCTCAGTTCCTTTTGAGGGTTGGGGAGGATTCAGTAGGGATTTTATTCTTCTTTAAACAAGTTATTTGTGGATAAGGATTGTTAATTCTTTGTAGATAGGGGGATGGTAAGTAAAGAATCTGGATAGATATTGTTCTGTGGCACTAAATTGTCATATGTTCAATAAGAGAATAATTTTAAGACTTTTAAAAGTAGCAAAAAAGAGAAACAGTTGCAATACCTGAATCTAGACTATCTAGTTAGTTATTTAACAACAGTTGGCCTTGTAAGTAATAAAATGGACCTATGTTTGAATCAAGCTTGTTTCACATACAAGTTTTAGACTTTTGTAAATGAAATCTTATTGCATTGATCAAATATGATGGTATATACTCTGAATTGAACTTGATTATTGTACTGTATATTGAATTTGCGTAAAGCTTGGGGATAATGTAAAAGAATGTTTCTTTGGTGCTTGAACATCTGTGTTGCAGCTCTCTGTTTATATATGTGTTCGCAGAATATAACTTATATATTGATTTTGTGCCGTTAATTTTTGCATATTCTAATTTATAGGCAGGTGTCAGAGTAAATATTAGCGTTGGTGGAGCAACCCCTTTGCATATGGCTGCTCATAATGGGAGGTTAGAAATCATAAACTGTTTGTTGAAAGCTGGAGCTGATCCAAATGCCCCTGAAGAGGTGAGTCTGTACTATTCGCTACATTTTTCTACTTGAGAAGTAAATCAAGATTTTCACTTGTTTATCTCTTTTTTGTATATGTGCCTTAACTTTTTAGGAGTGTTGGAGAAATGCTCTTGGGTTAATATGTTATTCTGTCCACTTTGTTTAATTGCTTTCTGCCTATATCTGTTCAGCCAAAATACAATGTACGGTTAAAGATGTGGCTTGTCTGTTTTTTTTTTTTTTTCCCCTTTAGTGGCATATGAAAGAATGATGACAGGGTTTCTCTCTTTCTCTCTCTCTCTCTCCTTTTCGTAACTTTTGCCTGTGAGTGTTTTTACATTGTTGTTGACATTTATGAAATTTTTGGGATTATAGGGGGGGTTGATCTACCCCCCCCCCAAAAAAAAAGTCGAGGATTTAATTGATTTGTGACACTTAACTTTCAAAAACAAAGAGGTTTCTGAAGACTTTTAATGTATATTTGTCAAAATAACTTAAAAGAAAAAGAAATCCCCAGGAGAAAGAAAGATGATGCTTTTTGACACTTTGGCCTCCCTATTAACAGTCAAATTATATTTCCAACTTGATTTTATTTTCTTTTGCTTCTTAGTAGCTCAGGCATTTTGCTTTCTTAAACTTTTAAATTGTGTTAGGTTTTAGGAATTTAAACATACCATAGGTTGTGGAATGTGCTATGCTGGTGCCCCTTCCTCATGTCGTCCCTCTCTTTATTTCTATTTAAAGTTCTATACATGATCAAAATTCAAAATATATGTTCGTCTTTTCTCTCCTTACATGTGCTTTGCTGTGCTGCGAGTGTGCCCTATCTATTTTCATGTTATGACATTTCTATGTAGTACCTTCCTTCCTTGTTTCGATGGGCAACAAATGTAAGGAAGGCAGTGTCCAAAACTTTTTATTCATTGATGCACTTAATCTTAGGACTTGATTTGTAATGTAAATCTTCCTCTTCTACTCTTTTTGTATTGCTCCATGTACATGGGGGGTGCCCTCCTTTGGTGCTTTTTAATGATTTTTTTTTTGATAATTAATGTTAATATTATTGAAAAAGCGCAGAGGGGTTCAATCCTAGTACACAGGAAGTATACAAAGAAGCCCCTACAAAGAATTAAAAGAACACAAGCGCAAAAAGTCATCTAGCGTCGGGATAGCAACACGGTGATGGTAGGCTTTGCAGGCGAACCCTTCTCTTCTACGGTCCTTACCGGCTCTATATCCTTCCCTTTGTTCATCACCACCTCCACAAAAGACTTTCCTCCCACCAAAGGCTGAGTCTTCACTGGAGTTGGGTTCACCTTCTTTTTGGAGGCCTCCTGCTTGCCAACATATTTTATCAACCTGTCCATTTGCGAAAGGCAATGCCTCCAATCACAACTGTCACGTCCCTCCAGAAGCACAACGTAGCTATGTGTCCTGCCACAACCGAACTCTGTAATCTTCATGAACTTCCCATACTTACTCCCCCTTTTCTGAAATACGATCACAGATTCACCTACCCGATGACTCTGACAAGCCCCCAGTTCCACAGTTCCAGGCACCAACTNTTTTTTTTTTTTTTCCCCCTTTAGTGGCATATGAAAGAATGATGACAGGGTTTCTCTCTCTCTCTCCTTTTCGTAACTTTTGCCTGTGAGTGTTTTTACATTGTTGTTGACATTTATGAAATTTTTGGGATTGTCCCCCCCCCCAAAAAAAAAGTCGAGGATTTAATTGATTTGTGACACTTAACTTTAAAAAACAAAAAGGTTTCTTGAAGACTTTTAATGTATATTTATCAAAATGACTTAAAAGAAAAAGAAATCCCCGGGAGAAAGAAAGATGATGCTTTTTGACACTTTAGCCTCCTTATTAACAGTAAAATTATATTTCCAAATTGATTTTATTTTCTTTTGCTTCTTAGTTGCTCAAGCATATTGCTTTCTTAAACTTTTAAATTGTGTTAGGTTTAGGAATTTAAACATACCATAGGTTGTGGAATGTGCTATGCCGGTGCCCCTTCCTCATGTCGTCCCTCTATTTATTTCTATTTAAAGTTCTATACATGATCAAAATTCAAAATATATGTTCGTCTTTTCTCTCCTTACATGTGCTGTGCTGTGCCTGCGAGTGTGCCCTATCTATTTTCATGTGATGACATTTCTATGTAGTACCTTCCTTCCTTGTTTCGATGGGCAACAAATGTAAGAAAGGCAGTGTCCAAAACTTTTTATTCATTGATGCACTTAATCTTAGGACTTGATTTGTAATGTAAATCTTCCTCTTCTACTCTTTTTGTATTGCTCCATGTACTTGGGGGGTGCCCTCCTTTGGTGCTTTTTAATGATTTTTTATTTTTTATTTATAATTAATGTTAATATTATTGAAAAAGTGCAAAGGGGCTCAACCCTAGTACACAGGAAGTATACAAAGAAGCCCCTACAAAGAATTAAAAGAACACAAGCGCAAAAAGTCATCTAGCGTCGGGATAGCGACACGGTGATGGTAGGCTTTGCAGGCGAACCCTTCTCTTCTACGGTCCTTACCGGCTCTATATCCTTCCCTTTGTTCATCACCACCTCCACAAAAGACTTTCCTCCCACCAAAGGCTGAGTCTTCACTGGAGTTGGGTTCACCTTCTTTTTGGAGGCCTCCTGCTTGCCAACATATTTTATCAACCTGTCCATTTGCGAAAGGCAATGCCTCCAACCACAACTGTCATGTCCCTCCGGAAGCACAACGTAGCTATGTGTCCTGCCACAACCGAACTCTGTAATCTTCATGAACTTCCCATACTTACTCCCCCTTTTCTGAAATACGATCACAGATTCACCTACCCGATGACTCCGACAAGCCCCCAGTTCCACAGTTCCAGGCACCAACTCTTCCATCACCTTGTGTAGCCATACCAGTCTTGTAAACCCCAACTCAACTGACCTGATTTGCCCCTTGCCCCATTCTGTCAGCCTAACAAGCCCGTTTCCTCCTACTGATCTCAATTCGTAAGATTTAGATTCTACATAAAAATAGCCCAGGTATCCCATCTCCAGGCTCACCCAAGAGATGATAACTAGAAGAAGTGACTAGCACATCTAATTTCCCCAAGCTTTGTCTCCTCATTTTGAACATATGCAAACACCTCTCGAAGGAAAGTAAGGTGCTCCTTTCCCAAAATATAGAAAGAATAGGGAAATCATTGTTATTCATGATTAATGAACTTTATGCTGATTGAAATAAGTATTTTACTGATCAAAATATTGTTTCAAACTTCAGTGTACATGAAGAATTTGCAACTGTTGCTTCTTTTATTATAAGATTTGGGGAAAGCCCCATCTTTCTCTAGGCAACAGGTTTTTAGCAAAGACAAACATTGGAACTCCTCAAATGTTTTTGTATTGCTTTCCTTGCTCTATTCCCAACCTGTAATCTACTTACTAACTTGGAGGTCTATCCAAATTGACCTTGCTATTGTCCACTTTAACTTGTGTATAGTCTAATTTAGGAAATCGTTTATGGTTGAGTCACCATAACTAACAAAGCATTGATCTAGATTAGATTAGCATACTCTAAGGTTACCAAAAAGCTAGAGTTAGCCACCATTGCCTAGCATATCAACCATATTTACTTTGATTTACAAATTGGTTGTTGTTTCAATTGATGGGTTGTATGATTGCATAAAAAGATAGTTAGTCAATTTCATTGCCAAATGAAATAGCTTGATGTTTTTGGCATCACAGGATGGTTTGAAGCCAATCCAGGTTGCAGCTTCAAGAGGCTATCCACAAGCTGTTGAGATTCTTTTTCCGTTGACATCAAAAGTTGAAACCATTCCAAATTGGACCGTTGATGGAATACTTGAGTTCATGCAATCTGAACGTGGCAAAAAACTGGTATTAATTAAGATCCTGACATATAGTATGGATATGTTGGGATTGAAGGAAGATGTCCCAACTTTTTCAATGATCATAAATATTTACTTCTGTGGGCTAAGTAGTGTTTTATAGTAGAAATGATATCTGTTTAAACTAAAGACTAAATATTCAATCTCTGAGTGTAGGATTTTGATTTTAAATGAAATTAGGGAAAATTATACTTTACCCCCCCAAAGTTTCACCCGATTTGCAATTTTACCTCCAATGTTTAAAAATTTACAATATACTCTAACAAAGTATCAAAAAATTGCAATGTAGCCACTCCGTTTTTCTGTCCAATTTGACGGAAAAATTGCTCACATGCAGGGCACGTGCATTTTTTGGTCTAAGATTTCCAAAATTGCCCCCATGCATTTTAAGAAATTCCAAAAATGCCCCCAATTCAATAAACCAAAAAAAAAAAAAAATTAGGGTTGGCTACAACCACTCCCATTCTGGCCATTTGGGGGTGGCTCAAAGGGTTTGGGGTGGTTTCAGCCACCCCCATTTGGCCCCTTGGGGGTGGTTAGCCAACCCCCATGGGCCGTGTGGGTGGCTCGCCACCCCCAATCCGGCCGTTTGAGGGTGGCCGAGTCACCCCCTTGGCCATTTGGGGGTGTTTTTGGCCACCCCCAAACGGCCGGATTGGGGGTGGTGAGCCACCCACACGGCCAAAGGGTGTGATTGGCCAACCCCAAAATGGGCAAAGGGGGTGACTACGGCCACCCCCAATATTTTATATATATATATTTGTAAGAAAACAAATATAGGGGCAATTAAGTATTTTCCATTATTTTCATAAGAGAAAATGGAAATTATTAACGAATGGGTCACATTGCAAATTTTGATACTTTGTTGGAGTACATTGCAAATTTTTAAACATTGGAGGTCAAATTACAAATAAAGTGAAACTTTAGGAGGGTAAAGTGTAATTTTCCCATGAAATTATTTTAACACATTGTTGTGTTTCTCTATTAGCCTGATACACAACATAGCAGTGACTAAATATTTTGGAATTTTTTTTTTTTTTTAAATATTTGGAATTCTTGTAGGCATCCCTATGAGTTAGTCATCTAAAATATTTGTATGTAGTCTGTTGGAATTCTTGTAGCCTTGTGTTTGTTGTCTTGAACGTTTAACATTTCAGGTGGGGCGAAAAGCAAGGAAGGAAGCTGCAGAAGCAAAATCAGGAGGAGATGATGCTTTCAAAAGAAAAGATTATCATATGGCTGTAGATGCTTATACACAAGTACATACTTCTTCTGTTCTTTCTTGGACTTGTTGAGTTTTTTCTGCTTTGACTATTTACTCGTAGGCCTATGATTTTCTATTTTGGTTGCTCTCATGCTTGATCAGTTGATAGCAGAGAACACAGTACAATATGAAATATTCTTGGGTAAAACCTATTCTGTAACTAATGGAAGCATCTTTTGTCGACAACTGCCTATAAAATTTAGTGTTTTTAAATAAATTGATGAAACTCTTCTCAGTTACGTTTGTCCAGGCCACTCTTCTGACAAATTCTAGCTACTAGATTAATATTTTTAGGGGAAAACTACACTTACTCTTGGAACTACTACCCTATTTGCAATATCTCTCCACTTCAAAAAGTTTCAATATGGGGAGCTATTTTACCAACCCCTTTCAATTCCCCCTTACGGTAAAAAATTTCATCATTAACTTGGACGGCTGACGCATCACGTGTTCAAAAATGTCCGTTATACTGTTGTGACTCTCTTGTTTGGTGATGCATATACAGGCAATCAATATTAACCCCACTGATGCTACTTTGCTTTCCAATCGGAGCCTTTGTTGGATGCGTTTGGATCAAGCTGAGCGTGCCTTAGCTGATGCAAAGGCCTGCCGAACATTAAGACCATATTGGCCAAAAGCTTGCTATCGGGAAGGCGCAGCTTTAAGTGTATTGGAGGCAAGCTCTCATGTTCCCGTCTGGACCATAGCACTTGAAACAAAAATTTTGATCTTTGTGGTCTGATGTTAGTTGTTTTGCTCTTATTATTGCAGAGGCATGAAGAAGCAGCCAACTCTTTCCTTGCGGGAATGATGTTCGACCCTGGAAATAAGGAGCTTGAAAATGCCTTGAGGTAGTGAACAGTGCCACCTTCTCTGGACTTACTTAGGCCTTGATTTTGGATGCTGATGACTTAGGAAAGAAAAAATATAAAATTGCAGTATGGTTATGGTTCTCTATACCAATTGTGAAACCTGTGAAACTATTCACATTGTTGAAGTTATGAGTGTGTCTGCATGGGGCATCTTAGACTTTCAGAGAGCCTGCAAATTTTGTTTTATAAATCAACTGCATACTCTGACTGCCTGCCATCTTTACAGGGAAGCTGTCGAAGCTGCGAGGGATTCCCTTGGTTCTAAACAGGAAAAATCATAGTTTCCTGATCATGGTAGTCGCGGGCCTCGTGGCTGACCACTGATATGCTATAGGCCTGAAATTGCTAACCAAAGTACTTTTTGAATGGCATTATCATATCGATCTTGACCATTGCCCTTGTTACTTTTTCTCTGTTTCCTTGTGCTTTTAAACGCAAGCTGCTCCATGACAGTATGACACTTTGCTGTTTTTCTAGTGTATGTGAAGTTGACATATTTTCTTTGTGCATACAAAGTGCCACGCAGAATACTAACAGCAGGAAGGAGCACACCGGAGAGAGTAATGCTATAAATCTCTCTCGTATCCTCGCAAAACTGATGTGATTTTTAAAATCACCATTAAATTTTGTTCTAATAGTGTTTTATCACAAATCCAATTGTGATTTTAAAAGCTACATTAATTTTAGGAGCATAAAGTTGTTTGGGTTATTCCCAATAGATGAAAGAAAATACTTCTCCCCCAACAGTTTTTTTAACGGCCTCCAATTAAAACTGACACATCAAATAAAAATACCAAATGGAATAGAGATGAAAGCAACCAATCCATCAACAAATTGGGGCACTTTTGTCTTTTCCCTTCATGGTATAGCCAGATTTACAGGTCAAGAAACAATGGTGAAACCCATTTGGAAGCTCTCTCTCAACTGGCAGACACCAAACTGAGTAGCCATCAACAAATTATTTCATCCTATGTCTCTCTCTCAACTTGTAGACAACAAACTGAGTAGCCATCAACAAATTATTTCGTCCTCTTCTTCATTCACTTGTTTCCTATGCAAACCATTTTGGAAGCTCTAATGGCTTTCAAATATGGGTTTCATTTCTATTGCCAAATTTATTAACTCTATTGAACAGGATGCTTGGCTATGCCTGTTCTGCAAAGGCCCTCAAGAATCTCTCTATTTTGCGGAGAAACTCTCCTTGGCCCCTTCTTATGCTCTTTGTGAGCAGCCTTTTGCAGCTTGGATTGTGGCTATTTTGAGGCCTCATGTGAAGCTTGCCATTCCCATTCAAGAAGTCCATAAGTTTCAACTTCAAGCTGCCATTACCATGGACCATATATGGTTTTCCAAGAACCAGCTTGTCCGTCAAGCTGTTATTCCCTCCCCTATGCAGTCCCTCACTCAAATTGCTTCTACCTTTGCAGATCATTGTAAAGCTTGGATAGATTCCACTGTCTTTCATTTGGTCTCCTCTTCTGCTAGGTTCCACCAAGGCAAATTTTGATGTGGCTTTATTTTCAGATTTTGCAGTGGCTGCTATGGTGGTTAGTGATTCAAATTGTAACATCATTGGAGCTGCTACTAAGAAGATGCCTTAGGTGAAGCTCATGCAGCCCTTTTGACGGTTCAAATTGCAGCTTCATATAGTGCTTACTTTCTTATCCTTGAAGGGGATGCCTCCAATATAGTTCTTGTTATTTAACAACTGTAGTTGTTTGAGGGTTAGAATTTTTATAATGTTATTTCTAATATTTTCTTGTATTTACTTTCTTTCTTTAGCTGAAAAGCTAAGAAAGTTTTTAAGAGTACTAACTGTAGAGCACATAGTTTGGCTAAATTGATCGCTTCTCACCGGATCAAGAGTGAAAAAGATCTCACTTGTAAACTTTTCCCCCTTTCAATCCAAAAAAAAAAAAAAAAAAAAAAAAAAGGAAGAAAAAGCTGCCTCAGACATAGCTAGGAGCTCCACTTCTTATTCTTGCGATTGGTCTCATTTTTCTCTCTTTCTTCTCTTCGTTTTCAGCAAAAGTTTCTTCGGCCTGTAACCAGACAGAAGCAAGAGACCTGGGGATGAGTGAAAATTGTTTTCTTTTTTGTTTGTAAGAAAGAAAAAAAAAAAAAAAAATCCAGTGTTTTCTTTGTCGATTTCATGTCTATTGCTTTAATTTTTTAGATGATTTGTCAGCCTCTTATTGAAGGCTGTAAAAATCTTTTACAGCCCATCTGGATTCTGGACCGAAGGTTTTTGTAGAGTTTATGTACGAATAAAGTATTTAGTTGCATAAAATTGACCAAAAGTTTCTCTAAGTATTTCTTATTTTGGTTTTTAAATTTGAGAAAAGCATCCCTTCATCTTCTAAATTAATTTTCTCAATTCCACTATATATCTTACCTTTATTATTATTATTATTTTAAAAAAAAAGCGAATAAGGGAATGGTTACACAGGGGTCGTTCTCATTCTTGATTCGATTAGAAGAGAGAATGGAAGACCAGTTGAGAATACTTCTAAACACAAAGTTAGAAGCGACCTATCGAACCATATAAAGTGCACAATAAAAACTCTTTTGAAATACTAAAGAGATAATTAACCATTGAACCTGAGATAATTTATTTGATTGTGTTAAATGTTGAGTGAAATATTTTGTTTTATTAGGTACTAATAAAAGAAAAAAAGATTTTGTTTATTTTGCTTTGTATTTGATTTAATCTTAAGTTTCTATTTAATCAAAAATTTTGTTGCTTGGATTTATCTTTGTGTATCTATGTATAAATTTTTCACTACTGTGAATTGATTATTTTAATATTTGTTTCTCCATAAATTTTATTTGTATTGAAATATAATAGATATCACACTAATGAGATTTTAGGTTTTAATTCATTTGAATATTTTATTGTATATATATATTTTTTTTATCATTTTGTGATTTACTCGAATTGTTTAACACTTTTTTGAAAATATTGAAAGAGAATTATTTGATTGCATTAAATATTGAGCGAAATGTTTGTTTTATTTTGTATTAAAAAGAATAGATAATATTTTGTTTATTTTTCTTTGTATCTTTTGAAATGATTAGAATTTTATTGGTTTTATTTATATTGAAATNCTATTTAATCAAAAGTTTTGTTGCTTGGATTTATCTTTGTGTATCTATATATAAATTTTTCACGACTGTGAATTAATTATTTTTATATTTGTTTCTCTAAAAAGTTTATTTGTATTGAAATATAATAGGTATCATACTAATGAGATTTTTGGTTTAAATTCATTTGAATATTTTATTGTTTTTATTTTTTTTCGTTTTGTGATTTACTCGAATTGTTTAAGACTTATTTGAAAGTATTGAAAGAGATTCATTTGACTGTATTAAATATTGAGTTAGTATTTATTTTATTTTTTATTAAAAAGAACAAAGAATATTTTGTTTATTTTGCTTGTATTTTTTGAAAGGGGTTTGCTAGGGGTTCTCCCCGTAGTGTTCTCCTACTCTTACGTAGAACATGATTTAAGAAAAAATAAAATTGTAGTACCGTTTTTTTGCTAACAGATTAATTCTTATGAGTTAACAATTAGGTTCTAATGATTTAAAACTAAAACCTAAGGGTAGAAGGTTAACCCTTTAGAGATAGTATTATCCAAAATGGATTTGATCATCATAAATTTAGTGCTAATGCCTCAGTTTTTGTGCTAATGCCTTAAATTTGATGTTAATGCCTCAAATTTGATGCTAATGACTAAAAAAACCGATGATGGAGGCCACTACAATTTTATTTTTTCTTAAATCATATTTTACGTACGACTGGGAGAACGCCAGGAGAACACTACGATAAGAACTCCTAGCATTTTCCTTTTTGAAATGATTAGAACTTTATGTATTTTATTTATATTGAAATATAATAAGTATCACACCAACAATATCAGAGTTTCTTACTAATTTTTTTATTAATGTTTTGATAATCATAATTCAAGCTTTCTTCTTGCTATATTTATTTCTTTTATACTTTTCATTTTAAACTACACATATGGGAACAAAGATTTTAACATGTGTTTAGTTTATGTGGATTCAACTAAAACCAAGGGTCTTATGTTGTAATTCATTTGAATGTTTTATAATATATATATATTTTTTTTTCCGTTTGTATTATACTCNTAATTATATTAAATGTTGAGTAAAAAAATTTATATTATTTTGTATTCATAAAAAAATATTTTGTTTCTTTTCCTCTATGTTTTTTCTTCTTCTTCTTCGAATGTTCAGAAGTATATTTGGTTGATGAATTTAAATTTTAAAAAATTTAATTATACTGTGGCACATCATTTTGTAAAATAATTTTTTGGTAATCCTGATAGTTTCTCAATTCTCCATTAAACGTGTTTAATTATAGCGTCCATTTATAAATATTTTGGCTTCAAATTTTGGCTTCAACTGTACGGCCTGGAGAAGTAGTTATAGACTTATAGTCAAGAAACAGACTTTTGACTTAATCGTACACACACTCACAATTCGTGAAATCTTACAAGGTTCACTCACAATTTGACACGCAGACCTTTCTCGTGAAGTAAAGACTATATAATAAGCCACACACACCATCGCATATTTTCTCATCTTTCTCCTTCAGTTTAATTTCTAGCCCAAATTTAAAAACCATCTAAAAATACTCACATGTATATGAAGAGCATGTCGGATGGCCGACAGAGGCTCAAAGTGACTATGCAAAAAGATGATTTAGGAATGGGAGGTTTTGGGAAAAAGAGGTATTTCCTTTGGAATATTACTCTTTACCCCCTCAAAGTTTAGGGTGATTTTTAATTCGACCTTCAATGTTTTAATTTTTGCAATGCACTTCCAAACTCTCAAATTTTTGCAATCTGATCATTTCGTCAATCAAAGTGGCACTTTGATTGACGGAATAGTGTTCACGTGACTCGCGCATGATTACATCGCCTACAGTCTTGCCAGGAATCATAACTGCAACATTAATCCATCGATTTGGGGTTTCATCCTTGTATACAGCAAGAGCATTCTCAAACAGCTAATACAATTCAATCAACATACCAATCATGCCAAAAGACAATTAGGCAATGAGTCTTCGTCTCTCTCTATGTTTGAGTTTAAGGAGAGAGAAACCCATATATGAAATGTAGAGAAGTTGAGGTTTTTAAGGCTGAAGAGACACTGATAGAGAATAGTTTGGGAGGAATCTGAGGCTGAAGAGACACTAATAGAGAATAGTTTGGGAGGAATCTGAGTGTGCTTTTCACAAAGGCATAAGGTGAGGAATCTAGAAAGGACCCAACTTTGCAAAACCCCAAGAAAATTCGAGAAACTTTGGAAAACAGTATATCTTAGTTAAACCCTAGACCTCCATATCAGATCCAGAAGCATAAAAAAGAAACAATTGGAAGACAAGGAAGCAAAACCCAGATCAAATTTTAGATAATAAAAAAGAAGTCCGTGATAAATTTGAAAACTTTAAGCTCACAAAGTGATATTTACAACTCCCAACCAAGCAATAGGAGAAGATACCGAAACACACAAATCCATGAAAAGAAAAGAATATCCAGTTCATAAAAACTAGAGAACGCAGAGTGATTCTCTAGAAATGAAAGTGGTACAAGTGGGATCGAATTGGGCTTTCTTGTTCATTTCATCTCATTGAAATTCTGTCTCTGAACTCCTATCTGCAGAATTCTAGCTGGTTGTTTCAGGAAATCAAGGCAACCAAATGGATACCGGAAGAGAATAAGCTGCTTGAGAACGCTCTTGCTGAATACGAGGATGAAACCCCAGATCTGATGGATTACTGTTGCAGTTATGATTCCTGGCAAGATGGTAGGCAATGTGATCATACAGTTCAAGGAATTGGAAGAAGATGCTCCAGGGGGCATTTTGGGGAGAAAGAAAATCTAGCAGTGATCACGTGCGAGTCATGTGGTCACTATTCCATCAATCAAAACGACTTTGACTAACAGAATGGTCGAATTACAGAAATTTGAAAGTTTGGAGTGTATTGCAAAAATTGAAACATTAAAAGTCGAATTGAAAATCACCCGAAACTTTGGGAAGTAAAGTGTAATTTTTCCTATTTTCTTACTTGTTCTATCCTTCTTATCTTGCACTATCCTTCTTATCACTTTAATATGATTGAAAGATATTGTTACGCTTGTACACAGTTAGAGCATGTTTGGGATTATGGTTGAGAAATAATACTTTTAAGTCAAAAAACATTTTTTGACAAAAGTTTATTTTTAAGCTTTTGTCAAAAGTATGTTTTAACCATTTTTAAGCTTTTTGAACCTTTAAAAACATTTTCAAAATTTTTTTTTGAAATTTTTTATCAAACAGACACTTTTTTCTTCAAACAGACTGAGTACTAACTCTATTTGTAAGTTGTTTATTTGTTTCAATTTATACTTTGTTTGAATGTTTGTTCTTTAATAAAAATTGAAACTTCTGAATTAAGATAATAAATTGTTTGAAATTTTAGTGGGCTAATGGAATATTATAGTGGATTTATTTGATTGTTGTAAAAAAAAGGGGTAACTTCACTATCCCCACAAACTTTCGCGCTTTTTGTAGATACCTTCCAACATTCAAAAACTCTTACTTTGGTGTATTCAATTTTTATTTTTTTTCACTTTGCCCATTCCGTTAGGATTTTGCAGTTAAATCAAACGATCAAATGAGTAAAAGACCTTTATACCCCTAAAATTTTTAAAAATTTCAAATTTACCCTTATTTATAAATAAAAAATTATAATTATATTACAATTTTTTTTTTAAAAAAAAAAAAAA
>CM017322.1:34718830-34861454 GCA_006937295.1 Carpinus fangiana
AAGGGTCTTATGTTGTAATTCATTTGAATGTTTTATAATATATATATATTTTTTTTTCCGTTTGTATTATACTCAAATTTTCAAGCAAAGAAAAAGCAAAAATTTATTTGATTACTATGCGAAAAAAAAAAAATTTGTTTTTTGGAACACATGAAATAAATAATTAATCATTTGATGTGAGAAGCTTCATTTGATTACATTAAATGTTGAGTAAAAAATTTTGTATTATTTTGCATTCATAAAAAAATATTTTGTTTATTTTTCTCTGTGTTTTTTTTTTTCTTCGAATGTTCATAAATATATGAGTTTTATTTATATTTAAATTTAATATATATCACACCAGTAATATGATAGATTCTTACTAATTTTCTATTAATGCTTTGATAATAAGAATCCAAGTTTTATTCTATATATATATATTTTTTTTCTTCTCTTTATACTTTTTTTCATTTTAAACTATTGGGATGGGAATTGCTTGTAGCCGGCCCTAGAGAGAGAACCTCTAACCTCTTTCTAGTTTTTCCTCTCCAGTGAGTTCCTTTAGGGAGGAGTGATGGTTTTCCTCCCCTCTCCCCTATCCCCATTCCCTCCCCCTATCACCCTTCTTTTGCTTTTGATCAGTGATGCATCATTCATCAATTAATGAGATGGTAATGATTTCTCCATAAAAAACAAAAAAAAAGAAAAACTACTGCTACAGGAACAAAGATTTTACCATGTTTTAGTTTATACAAATTAAGCTAAATTTAATTATCTTATGTTTTTATTAATCTGTGCGTGATTGTGTCATTAAGTACATGTTCAATACACTTAAAAAAAAAGTGCAGGTTCAATAATGTATTGATGTATAACTTTAGTATGTCTTTTCGTTAAAAGCGACATGATAGATTTTTTCATATAAAAAGTAAGATGAGATGCATTTAAATTTTAAAATTAAACTATAATAAAGAATCTCACACATAATACTGGTTATATGCTAGTAGAATTAATAAATCAAACATAATAAATACACAAGTGATAAACAAATAGATAGTAGTACACAAATACACAAACTTATTGATTGAAATTTATAACGATCGAATGATTTTTATTGTTCTATTGATTGAAATTTAGCAAGAAATCTAATAACATAAACTTTATTTCTTGAAAAAGTTAATAATTCAAACAAAGGCCCCGTTTACTTCGACGTAAAATAATTTTCAGAAAATGATTTACGTATTTTATAGTGTTTACTTTGCCGTAAAATGATGGTCAAACAGAAAATGATTTTCGTTTGACCAAAAACCCTTTACAAATTCCTTGTCACTTATATAAATAAATATATTTATATATATGGGTCATAAGTCATTGGGCCAATAAAACTTGCTCATATAAACCTATTGGGCCTATAGTTTTCACCACAACAAACAAACTGCACTCCCTCTTTCTCTCATTTACCCCGCAGATCTCCTCGCCACCGTACGGTCCGTACCAGTTCAATAGGCAAGTTTTTGCCTTTTCTAGGGTTCTCTGTGGAGTTATATCTTGAATTTAAATTGCCACATTTAGTGTTACATTATTTAAATTTTGTTACACGTTCTCAAATGTTTGATCAAAAAGTGATTTTTTAGAACTGAGTTTTGATAGATTCGAAGAATTTTGATCTGTCTACCGATAATCTTCCAATCTTTGTATACTTTGTTCTCCAAGCTGATTACAAAAGATTGATTTTTGTTATACTTCCTCTTATATTTTATCAAATAAGTGAATGTTTTAGTGTTGGGGTTTTGCTAGGGTTTAAGAATTTGGGATTGGAAGAATACCAATGGCTTATATGCGTAGTCTCTCTACAAGAGCGACCCTTATAGCTCGAAGATGCCACCCATCTTTTGGTTATGTTCTCCATGACGATGATCGAAAACATAGCTCAACTGATGAAGATTTGTCGTCCCAAAGGGTCGATAATTTTCTTCAGAGGAGGTCATTCGGAAGTAACAGCTCCAACAAGTCAGCTGGGTTTGGGGCCCTTTTCCCAGATAGAGGATGTTCTCACATGTTTCTTCCACCGAGCACCGGGCCCTCTTTCTCCAGGTATATGTCAACTACAGTTGGTGAAGGATCGGACAAAATTGAAATGATTAGTGATGTTGCTGGGGTTCTCACGGATACGACTGTGCAAGCAGTAGCTTCCCAGGTTGCTGCAGTGAATGAGGTTGCCATTGCTGCTGCCGATTCTTACTTGCCTGTCAAGGCGTTGCAGTACTTTATTGATGGCGTGCATTCTTTTACCGGCTTGAACTGGTGAGGAGCCATTTTCAATTATTTTTTTTCTTAATTTTTGAATGACATATCTAGGTACCATTATGGTTTCCGTAAGATTGGATGCTGGAATAATCACAACATTCAGATATGGCGGAACATAGTTTATAGAGTCTTGGTGGTCAAGAAAATGCTCAAAGAATTACTGACCCTAAAAAATAATGATGCACAAAGAATCAGAGGTGGTTGTTTTGATTAACCCATTTCTCCTTGCATGAATCACCATAAAAATACCATTAGTCTGACATTGGAGAAACGGCATTTTGAACTGTGAATACTTTAGGTTTCTAGTGACCGAATTTTAGTAAGACGCAGATTGGCATAAAGCTAATGTTAACACTGTCTGTCTGCCTGAATAATAGCTGCTGCTTTAGAGTGAGTAACATGGAGAGCAAATTGTTCTGTTCATTTCATCTGCATATGAAGATTCTCATCAATAGTTTGTTTGGATGGGCGATTTTGGGAGGATTTCTATGGTGGGAACTCACTATTCCCTTGTTTGAGAGTTTTTCACTTTTTCTAATGGAAAGGGGTGGAATGGAACCCCATATTTCATTCCATTTATTTAGATGTATTCTCTAAAAATTGGAGAAATCAAGTATTCCCCTCATTAAGATGAGTGAAATATCATTTCTGCTCTCCAAGTAATAAAATACTAATAAAAAAAGGAAGGTATAGTTGTAGAATCATGCAATTTCCCTCTCTATTCCTTTTTTTTTTTTTAATTTTATCTTAAACATTAAAACAAAGGAAAAGGAAATAACCCTATTTATTCAATTGTATTCCATTCCCGCTTGATTTTTATCCTTTCCATTCCCTTCCTTCATAAACTCCCAAACACATTGTAAAGGAGGGGGATGAATTTCTTTGTTATGGCATAATATGGCTTAGATGGTAACATCATTCATTATGTGGACTCTATTAAATTTATGGAACCAATCACCGAAATTGCATTTGTAATGGTTGCCATTTTCATTTCACAGAAAGTGTATTGTTGTAGTACTAGGTTTTTAGTTACTCCAAGAAAGTTATTGCCGGAAGACAATGGATTAAAAATGCGATCTATTATCCAATAGGTTTTGTGGTTACACCACGATCAAAGTTTTGATGAGATTTGATGTTACAAATGAAAGTATTTTATTTTATTTTTTGTTACTTCTTTCAGGTGGGCTTCCATAGCTTTAGCAACTCTTTTGATTCGAGGAGCAACAGCTCCGCTTTTGATAAATCAACTTAAAGCTACCACAAAACTCACTGTACGTGGAATTACTTGGTAGTTACAACAGTACGTTTTAGCTGATTTACCTTGCTGTCTGATATGCTTGTTGACAATCTGATGCACTCTTAACTAGAGAACAAATAAGTTGTTCATTACTTTGAAGAAGGCTTTGCTAATTTTTAGATGCCATGCCTGTTCCATAAATTATTTACTTACCACTTCCACAAAGTGGTTTTCTTTATATATATATATATATTTGTAGATTAAAAATTCTCTGGAGTTAAAATTTTGAGGGGAGATCTTTTTTATGTTCTATCAGAACTAATAAATGTAAATCACAAAAAAAAACTAATAAATGTACTCTTTGCATAGTTTTTCTTTTATATTAAACGGTATTTTTATTAATAGCATACATCCTTTTATTTTCAAATACTGCAATTTGTCCTTAATGTTTCCTGCATGTTCTGCAGCTCATGAGACCACGCTTGGAGGAGTTAAAACAGCAGATGCAAGATAAGGTATTCTACGTAATTGTTGTTTGTGACATCACTGACATGGTATCACTGACCACCTGCAGTAATCATGTTGATACAAATTGCCCATGAGTCTGGTGTCACCTACCTATGACAATGCCTGTGGTATCTGTCGTTACTCGTTAGTCTCTGCCATAGCTGGTGTATTGGTGCATGTGTTTTTATGTCACCTAAACTACCACATTTTCATTTACGTCTTCGAACTTTAAAAAGTGACATCGGGGTCCCTATACTACCACCACGTGTCTAACCATTTGAAAAAAAAAAAAAAAAACTGAAAATACCAAAAAGGGGTGATCTTTTTCATACTAGCCCCCTTAATTTTTTTATTTTTTTTTAAATGGTTATTTTTTTATAATTATACTTTGGGGAGAAAAACGAACAAGTGTTTAATTTGACATGTGATTGTAGTGTGGAGAGCCCCAATGTCACTTTTAAAATTTGGAGGCGTAAATAGGAATGTGGTGGTAGTTTAGGGGATAAAATAGATTTTCTCTAAACTTTTATTTTTCATTATTATTTTGTTGGATGATTGAACATGATCCACAAATGCCATGATTTGGTGGTGTAGGTTTCAAATTATGTAAAACCAGGTATCTAGAATGCTACTTAAACCCAGCCTGTCACCACTCACCTACCTACCTTGTAGACTAGAATATATCTATATACTGCTAGGAAATTCATTTAATTTTGGGTGTATCTGTGCTGTGAGAAATATCTTGTTACATTCTTGAAATGACGAAGGTTGCCCAATTGGCCTCAAGATATCCTTGCGCTGATAGAGACAAGGTGTCCATACCTCTCTGATCTTGCTTTCCTTCGCTCCAAAGAAAATGTCACTGTTAACTTCTTTTCTTTTTTGCCTAAAATGCAAATTTATATCTCCACTTGCCAGGTTTTTTCAGCATCTGCTCATTCATTGTTCCATCATTTCGATGTTCTCATGTATAAAAATCCTTACCTCTTAAAAGGGATTTCTTCAAAGCTTTCTGTGCATTCTCTAACTTTGTTTGTGATAGGCTGTATCGATTGTGGATATGAACGCAATAGGATTGTAGATATCCTTCAGAACTGACCCTTCCTAGCACGTAATCATTCATTTATTTTTTTCAGGGTATGGACCCTGCGGCTGTGGCTGAAGGTCAAAGAAAAATGCAGAATCTGTTTAAGGAGTAAGCAACTTTTCCATGACCTGTAAGAGGAACTCATGGCAATTAAATTCTTTGGTGGCTTTTATACTTCTGTTGCTAGTATTTATTTTTGGGTATCATAAAAAAACCGATGCTGATAGTGATCACTAGTTAGATGATAAAATGCATGAAAGAGCCCAATAAGCTGTGATTGGCATCATGCAAATTTCTTATTGGCAGTTTGTAGTGCAAGCTCCTTTTTGCATTTGCATTAAGGGCATTGTTCGGTGGTTTCAGACCGTCGATGAACTATACAATTCTGAAAAATAGCTCCCTCACTATTTTCTATTAATGCCAAAAATTGCATACAGTGCCTCTTTTATAGGCCCAAGTTTGAAACCCTGAATTTTGTGTCATATTTCATTATCTGGTGTATTGACCCTGGAAGTTTATGGAATTCTAAGAATTAATTGGGAAATAGAGAAAATTAAAGAATTCAAAAAATTATATAGATTCAATTAGCCATTTTGTATTGGACATATTACTTGAGTTTCCGTTATCTTCATACCATGTAACAGTAGTGTAGAATAAAAAGTTGAAAATAGTGCAGAACAAATGTGTTGGAGATTATCAAATTGGAAGAATGTTACATATAAGTCTACTAGTAATGGTCAGCAGATTGGACGGTAGTAAGTGACTATGAATCAGGGTTAAGGTTTTATGGCAATTGGTTTTCCAAGAGTTTTCTTTTCTTTCTTTTGGACTCTTATTGGATCCCAAAATTGGGGAAAGGAGAGGAAAAATGATAAAAGTGCTGAAGAAAAGAGATACTTTAAAAAGAAGTGAAAGATCCAAATGACATTGGGGGTTGCATTTTTCACCTTTAAAAATTCAGTAAGGAAATTTTTTTCAAAATTTGACAGTTAGATCATCATTTTTGGCTTCATCTATTCATGGTCTAGAGTTTGGAGTTTAGATTAGCCGTAAAGCCTAAAAGGAGATATGTATGAGCAAAAAGGAGAGGTTCAGGGTAAGAAGACACACTACCTTTTAGAGCATCTGCAGCAAAGGTTGTTATTTTAGCTATTGAAAATACCACTTTTTTCATTTTAGCTACTAGTCTCTCATTACACACTCCAACAAAATATCTATTTTAACTCTCTACTCTAATTAAATATTATTTTTATTGTTTTTATTTTCGTTGAGGGAGAGGGAGAGAGAAAGGAGAGAGAAATAAGAATAAAAAATTCTTACAAGTTGCTAAAGTGAACTTTCATATTATATGAAAGTTCATTGTAGCAAATTTTAGGAAAACTTCTATTTTAAAGTGTCTGTTGGAGCTCAAAAAGGGTTATACTAGCTAAATTTTAACAAATCTTCTATTTTAAAGTGACGGTTGGAGATGCTCTTAAGGGTGGAGTAGCGTTTGCGTACAAGCCTACTTATGCAAACCTCCTTATGTTTTCAGTGTTGATAACAACCTTCCCTTGTAACATCTCCTACCTTAGGCCTAGGTTAGTCCATAGGTATGCCCAAGGTAATGGGCTTAGAATGTGCAAGCCCATTTAACTGGGCCCAAGTTAAATTAGGAAATAGATCAAAAACTCATCAAGCATAAGATAAAATTAGGGGTTTGCTTGGGGTTCTCCCCATAGTGTTCTCCTGGGTTCTCCCAGACTTACGTAAAACATAATTTAAGAAAAATAAAATTGTAGTACTGTTTTTTTGCCAATAGATTAATTTTTATGAATTAATATTTAGGTTCTAACGCTTTAAAACTTGTTTTTGAATTCAAAACTAAAACCTAAAGGTGGAAGGCTAATCCTTTAGGGATGGTATCACTCAAAATAGATTTGATCATCCTAAATTTAGTGCTAATGCCTCAAATTTGGTGCTAATGCCTAAAAAAACCGGTGGTGGAGGCTACTACAATTTTATTTTTTCTTAAATCATGTTTTACGTAAGTCTTGGAGAACCCAGGAAAACACTATGGGGAGAACCCCTAACATTTTCCATAAAATTATATTTATTATAATATTTTCAAAGGGACTTGCTACTTAGTATTTTCCATCATTCTCCTATCCTCCCTTTTTTAAAATCAGCCATTAGATTTGTAGGACCCACACCTTCACCCATGTGGGTCCTACAGATCCAAGGACTGATTTTTAAAGGAGGGTGGGAAAATACTAAATNGTTAATCTTCCAATCTTTGTATACTTTGATCTTCAAGCTGATTAGATTGATTTTTGTTATACTTCCTCTTATATTTTATCAAATAAGTGAATGTTTTAGCGTTGGGGTTTTGCTAGGGTTTAAGAATTTGGCCTTGGAAGAATACCAATGGCTTATATGCGTAGTCTCTCTACAAGAGCGACCCTTATAGCTCGAAGATGCCACCCATCTTTTGGTTATGTTCTCCATGACGACGATCGAAAACATAGCTCAACTGATGAAGATTTGTCGTCACAAAGGGTCGATAATTTTCTTCAGAGGAGGTCATTCGGAAGTAGCAACTTAAACAAGTCAGCTGGGTTTGGGGCCCTTTTCCCAGATAGAGGATGTTCTCACATATTTCTTCCACCGAGCACCGGGCCCTCTTTCTCCAGGTATATGTCAACTACAGTTGGTGAAGGGTCGGACAAAATTGAAATGATTAGTGATGTTGCTGGGGTTCTCACGGATACGACTGTGCAAGCAGTAGCTTCCCAGGTCGCTGCAGTGAATGAGGTTGCCATTGCTGCTGCCGATTCTTACTTGCCTGTCAAGGCATTGCAGTACTTTATTGATGGTGTGCATTCTTTTACCGGTTTGAACTGGTGAGGAGCCATTTTCAATTATTTTTTTTCTTAATTTTTGAATGACGTATCTAGGTACCATTATGGTTTCTGTAAGATTGGATGCTGGAATAATCACAACATTCAGATATGGTGGAACATAGTTTATAGAGTGTTGGTGGTCAAGAAAATGCTCAAAGAATTACTGACCCTAAAAAATAATGATGCACAAAGAATCAGAGGTGGGTGTTTTGATTAACCTATTTCTCCTTGCATGAATCACCATAAAAATACCATTAGTCTGACATTGGAGAACCGGTATTTTGAACTGTGAATACTTTAGGTTTCTAGTGACCAAATTTTTGTAAGATGCAGATTGGCATAAAGCTGATGTTAACACTGTCTGCCTGAATAATAGCTACTGTTTTTAGAGTGAGTGACATGGAGAGGAAATTGTTCTGTTCATTTCATCTGCATATGAAGATTCTCATCAATAGCTTGTTTGGATGGGGGATTTTGGGAGGATTTCTATGGTGGGAACTCACCATTCCCTTGTTTGGGAGTTTTTCACTTTTTCTAAAGGAAATGGGTGGAATGGAACCCCATATTCTATTCCATTTATTTAGATGTATTCCCCTAAAATTGGAGAAATCAAGTATTCCCCTCATTAAGATGAGTGAAATATCTTTTCTGCTCTCCAAGTAATAAAATACTAATAAAAAAAGGAAGGTATAGTTGTAGAATCATGCAATTTCCCTCTCTGCTCCTTTCTTTATCTTAAACATCAAAACAAAGGTAAAAGAAATAACCCTATTTATTCAATTGTATTCCATTCCCGCTTGATTTTTATAATATGGCTTAGATGGTAACAGCATTCATTATGTGGACTCTATTAAATTTATAGAACCAATCACTGAAAGTGCATTTGTAATGGTTGCCATTTTCATTTCACAGAAAGTGTATTGTTGTAGTACTAGGTTTTTAGTTACTCCAAGAAAGTTATTGCTGGAAGACAATGGATTAAAGATGCGATCTATTATCCAATAGGTTTTTTGGTCACACCATGATCAAAGTTTTGATCATATTTGATGTTACAAATGAAAGTATTTTATTTTATTTTTTGTTACTTATTTCAGGTGGGCTTCCATAGCTTTAGCAACTCTTTTGATTCGAGGAGCAACAGCTCCGCTTTTGATAAATCAACTTAAAGCTACCACAAAACTCACTGTATGTGGAATTACTTGGTAGTTACAACAGTACGTTTTAGCTGATTTACATTGCTGTCTGATATGCTTGTTGACAATCTGATGCACTCATAACTAGAGAACAACTAAGTTGTTCATTACTTTGAAGAAGGCTTTGCTAATTTTTAGATGCCATGCCTGTTCCATAAATTATTTACTTACCACTTCCACAAAGTGGTTTTCTTTATATATATATTTTGTAGATTAAAAATTCTCTGGAGTTAAAATTTTGAGGGGAGATCTTTTTACTCTTTGCATAATTTTTCTTTTATATTAAACAGTATTTTTATTAATAGCATACATCCTTTTATTTTCACATACTGCAATGTGTCCTTAATGTTTCCTGCATGTTCTGCAGCTCATGAGACCACGCTTGGAGGAGTTAAAACAGCAGATGCAAGATAAGGTATTCTACGTAATTGTTGTTTGTGACATCACTGACATGGTATCACTCTTTGTATCACTGACCACCTGCAGTAATCATGTTAAAACAAATTGCACATGACCTACCTATGACAATGCCTGTGGTATCTGTTGTTACTTGTTTGTCACTGCCATAGCTGGTGTATTATTGGTGCATATGTTTTTATGTCACCTAAACTGCCACATTTTCATTTACGTCTTCGAACTTTAAAAAGTGACATTGGGGTCCCTATACTACCACCACATGTCAAATTAGACACTTTTGCATTTTTCTCCTCAAAATACTCCTAAATTTTATTAAAAAATAACCATTTGAAAAAATTTTTTTTTTTAAAAAAAACTGAAAATACCAAAAAGGGGTGATCTTTTTTATATTAGCCCCCTTAATTTTTTTATTTTTTTTTTAAATGCTTATTTTTTATAAATTAAGGATACTTTGGGGAGAAAAACAAACAAGTGTTTAATTTGATACGTGATTGTAGTGTGGAGAGCCCCGATGTCGCTTTTAAAATTTGGAGGCGTAAATAGGAATGTGGTGGCAGTTTAGGGGCTAAAATAGATTTTCTCTAAACTTTTATGTTTCATTATTATTTTGTTGGATGATCAAACATGATCCTCAAATGCCATGATTTGGTTGTGTAGGTTTCAAATTATGTAAAACCAAGGATCTAGAATGCTACTTAGAGCATGTTTGGGATTGAGTTTGAGAAATAGAGCTTTTAAGTCAAAAAGAGCTTTTGGGTAAAAGTTTCATTTTTTAAGCTTTTGCCAAAAGTGCTTTTTGGCCATTTTTAGGTTTTTTGGACCCTTAAAAGCGCTTTTAATTTTTTTACCAAATGACTACTTTTTTCTTTAAACGAGCTTTTTGAGTATTAAAAGCACTTTTAGGCCTCCCAAACGTAATCCCAAACAGGCCCTTAAACCCAGCTTGTCACCACTCACCTACCTACCTTGTAGACTAGAATATATCTATATACTGCTAGGAAATTCATTTAATTTTGGTGTATCTGTGCTGTGAGAAATATCTAGTTACATTCTTGAAATGACGAAGGTTGCCCAATGGCCTCAAGATATCCTTGCACTAATAGAGACAAGGTGTCCATACCTCTCTCATCTTGCTTTCCTTCCCTCTAAAGAAAATGTCTCTGTTAACTTCTTTTCTTTTTTGCCTAAAATGCAAATTTATATCTCCACTTGCCAGGTTTTTTCGGCATCTGCTCATTCATTGTTCCATCATTGCAATGTTCTCGTGTATAAAAAGCCTTACCTCTTAAAAGGGATTTCTTCAAAGCTTTCTGTGCATTCTCTAACTTTCTTTGTGATAGGCTGTATCGATTGTGGATATGAACGCAATAGGATTGTAGATATCCTTCAGAACTGACCCTTCCTAGCACGTAAACATTCATTTATTTTTTTCAGGGTATGGACCCTGCGGCTGTGGCTGAAGGTCAAAGAAAAATGCAGAATCTGTTTAAGGAGTAAGCAACTTTTCCATGACCTGTAAGAGGAACTCATGGCAATTAAATTCTTTGGTGGCTTTTATACTTCTGTTGCTAGTATTTATGTTTGGGTTTCATAAAAAAACCGATGCTGATAGAGATCACTAGTTAGATGATAAAATTCATGAAAGAGCCCAATAAGCTGTGATTGGCATCATGCAAATTTCTTATTGGCAGTTTGTAGTGCAAGCTCCTTTTTGCATTTGCATTAAGGGCATTGTTCGGTGGTTTCAGACCTTCAATGAACTATTAAAATTCTGAAAAATAGCTCCCTCACTATTTTCTATTAATGCCAAAAATTGCATATGGTGCCTCTTTTATAGGCCCAAGTTTGAAACCCTGAATTTTGTGTCATATTTCATCATCTGGTGGATTGACCCTGGAAGTTTATGGAATTGTAAGAATTAATTGGGAAATAGAGAAAATTAAAGAATTCAAAAAATTATATAGATTCAATTAGCCATTTTGTATTGGACATATTACTTGAGTTTCCTTTATCCTCATACCATGTAATAGTAGTGTAGAATAAAAAGTTGAAAATAGTGCAGAACAAATGGGTTGGAGATTATCTAATTGGAAGAATGTTACATATAAGTCTACTAGTACTGGTCAGTAGATTGGACAGTAGTGTGAGTGACTATGAATTAGGGTTAAGGTTTTATGGCAATTGGTTTTCCAAGAGTTTTCTTTTCTTTCTTTTGGACTCTTATTGGATCCCAAAATTGGGGAAAGGAGAGGAAACATGATAAAAGTGCTGAAGAAAAAAGATACTTTAAAAAGAAGTGAAAGATCCAAATGACATTGGGGGTTGCATTTTTCACCTTCAAAAATTCAGTAAGGAAATTGTTTTCAAAATTTGACAGTTAGATCATCATTTTTTGCTTCATCTATTCATGGTCTAGAGTTTGGAGTTTAGATTAGCCGTAAAGCCAGAAAGGAGATATGTATGAGCAAAAAGGAGAGGTTCAGGGTAAGAAGACAAACTACCTTTTAGAGCATCTCCAGCAAAGGTTGTTATTTTATCTATTAAAAATACTACTTTTTTCATTTTAGTTATTAGTTTCTCATTACACACTCCAATAGAATATCTATTATAACTCTCTACTCTAATTAAATATTATTTTTATTGTTTTTATTTTCGTTGAGGGAGAGGGAGAGAGAAAAAAGAATAAAAAATTCTTACAAGTTGCTACAGTGAACTTTCATATTATATGAAAGTTCATTATAGCAGATTTTAGGAAAACTTCTATTTTAAAGTGTCTGCTGGAGCTCAAAAAGGGTTATACTAGCTAAATTTTAACAAATCTTCTATTTTAAAGTGACTGTTGGAGATGCTCTTAAGGGTGGAGTAGCGTTTGTGTACAAGCCTACTTATGCAAACCTCCTTATGTTTTCAGTGTTGATAACGACCTTTCTTTGTAACATCTCCTACCTTTGGCCTAGGTTAGTCCATAGGTATGCCCAAGGTAATGGGCTTAGAATGTGCAAGCCCATTTAACAGGGCCCAAGTTAAATTAGGAAATAGATCAAAAACTCATTAAGCATAAGATAAAATTATATTTATTATAATATTTCAAAGGGACTTGCTATTTAGTATTTTCCATCATTCTCCTATCCTTCCTTTTTTAAAATCAGCCATTAGATTTGTAGGACCCACACCTTCACCCGTGTGGGTCCTACAGATCCAAGCACTGATTTTTAAAGGAGGGTGGGAAAATACTAAATAGCAAGTCCATTTGAAATATTACAACAAAATAATCCATCCTCCATATTTGAAAATCAATCATTAGATTTGTAGGACCCACATCCCAGCCTCTCTTTTTGAAAATTATTCTTGGATCTGTAGGACCCACATGGGAATAAGTTCTATGCACCTAGAGCCTGGTGTAAGGTTTATTTTTTATTTTTTTATTTTTCCCTTCTTCTGAAGAAGAAAGAAGAAAAAATTATTTGGTATAAGGTCACAGAAAAAAATGGATGCATCCTGCTGTGGTACTCGTACTTGATTTCCCCCTTAAAGAGTATCTTTGGTTATGTTTAGCTTTGTAAGATATTCTCTTTTCTAATGCAAGCTTGTATCTTTCAGCTATCATTGATTGACCAATTCTCCCTTATATTGGGTACATTTTCCCTGACATCTTCATTTTGTCATTATGATTTGGGCTCGGCAGATATGGTGTGAGTCCATTTACTCCATTGAAGGGACTCTTTATACAAGGTCCTGTCTTCGTCAGTTTTTTCCTCGCAGTAAGATAAATTTCCTTTTTTATAACTTCCTGCTAATGATTAATTGTTGATTTTAGATTTGATCTTTAGAGGTATATCTGATAACATTTCTTTGGCAGATTTCAAATATGGCAGAAAAAGTGCCATCGTTCAAAAGTGGTGGAGCCTTCTGGTTTGTTGATCTCACAACTCCAGATACTTTATATATTTTACCAGTCTTGACAGCGCTGTCATTCTTAATAACCGTGGAGGTAGGTATCTTCTTTGTCTGGACATTTATGCCAACTTTTCTTACTTTCTGTTTAAGGAGGGGCCACTGAGTGTAGAAATTACCATGATTAATTTTACTCATTTATTTATTGAATACTAACGTTCTGCTCCCCTTTATTTCATTAGAGTTAGTAATGTGTTCAATCTGGATAAGGCTGCACTAAAACATGTTCAAATCCATAAGATCTGAACCTAGGTCGCTGAATTAATTTTTTTATGAAATCAAAAGTTAAAGTGCATCAAATCTGTATACTTACAATGTCGGAGGATTGTAGGGTGGCATTTATGTCCAGTAGACAGTAGCTGAATCTGGAATCAATTGACTTTAACGATTGTTTGGAAGTTGCGGAGTTGGATGATAGCTTCATCCGAATCATCATTTTCTTTGCAAATTATTCTATGGCTAACCATTTTCTACTAGTGTATATTGAACTATGTATGAAGTAATTAATCTATGCCAGAAAATATCTTCAAATTTTTTTCGAGCGTTACATGCCAGAACCTGTAGTGAATGAACTTAATTTTGTCTCTGTTTTTCTTCTGGGTTGGAAACCTAATTGCTTCACTATTAACTTACATAGTTTGTCACTTGTTATTCTAATTCTGCTTTTAGTATTTTGCTTTTTTGGGGGGGAGGGATGGGGAATTCTTGAAACAAATTCAGAGTCAAACTCATTTTTCGCTGTTCCTCAGTGCAACATGCAAGAGGGTATGGAAGGAAATCCTGTTGCTAGCACCATGAAAAACGTTTCAAGGGGCCTTGCTGTTCTTACAGTTCCATTTACCATGGGTTTCCCGAAGGTAATTTCCTATCTTTTAGTTGCTTTATACATATTATACTATACAAGCTTTTTTCTGTTCACTTGTATTACAAAAAAATGAATATAGCAATAAATGTTTGCACTGTAATGCTTGTTCCCATAATTGGCTAGATGGGTTTAGTGTTACGTGATCATAAGCTATTTTCAGTTTTTTGCAGCATTGCATACTTCTCTCCATATAAAGCCAGGTGCCCCCTTCTCAAGAAGGCATTGAAAGACAAAATTTTCCTCTAAACTGCATGAAATGCTGGAAGGATTTTTAAAGGCAACATAGTAGTTCATTAGCAGGGTCCCAAGTTGAGTATCCCTGGGGGGTACTCAATTTATTTATTGTCCACTGTAGAATTTAGAATCTTGAAGATCATCTTGAGATGACTATTTGACGTGTTAATTACTTGATAGTTTTCAATACCAGTAGTTACTAATCAAAAAAGAAGTTTTCAATGCTAGTAGTTTCATCTCAATAGTAATAGAAAGAGTGGTAGCTGTTGATGTATTTTGTTTTCTTGTTTTGATAATTGTTTTTCACTTCTTTTTTTTTTTTGTTAAAATTGTTTTATGTACATAACTCAAGTCACATTATGAGGAGGTTTATCTGTGTGTTTGAAGTCTGGCTGATGATATTTGTTTCCTGGCTGATGATATTTGTTTCTTTAACCCTGCAGGCTATATTTTGTTACTGGATTACTTCCAACTTGTTTTCGCTCATTTATGGGCTGGGTGAGTCCTTTCATATTCTAACTTGCCAGCAATTTAACTTCGTGTCTGCCTTTTCCATCTCAGGATGCGAAGTTTCTTCAGTTATATGCACGTTTAGTTATGAGCAATGTGCATGTTTTTATTTCAGCTTTAGAACTAGACTGGAAGTTGAATGAAGAAATTGACATTGATGTTAAGGAAGTTTTCTGTTCACTTTTTCTTGAATAATGACTGTTTTTGAATTTTGCAGTGCTTAAATGTCGTGGGGTAAAGAAGTTCTTGGGTGTTCCTGAAATACCAGTGGCGCAGCCTACTAGTGCCCCACAACCTGCCTTCTCTGCCTTTTCAGCACTCAAACTTCCTACAATGGTCAAACAGGAACCTACTTCTGTACCTTCTGAATCAGTGAAACTTCCAGACCGAAGAATATCTCCATCTTCAAATATCAGTCAAAGGCTTAGAAGTTTAGAGAAACAAGTAAAGGGAAGAAAGAAAAACAAGAAGAGGTAAGGGGAAAAAAAGTTCTGAGAGTTCAAACAATTAAGATTGTAACTTATTAGGTTTGATGCTGTTATATTCTTTGAAATGGTGTCTCAATTATTTTGTTGGGATAAGGTTTAATACCTGAGAGACCAATGAGCTTTAGCTCAAACAGTACTTCCTCCCTTGATAGCAAGATGGAGGGTGAGATCGTGGGGTTCAAGTCTCACTCTGTGCGTGTCTAACTTACCAATAAAGAAAAGGTTAATACATGAGAGAGAGAGAGAGAGAGAGAAGGAGAGAGTCGTATGAGGAGTTATTAATACATTAGATTCAACTACGAGTCTTTGTAAGTTTGCTAAATGAGTTGAAAGTTTTGTATCTGTTCTCTGCATGAATTGACGATTGTTTAGTAGAAAAAAACTTAAATTTCTGTCTATTTTGAATGTCACTTCATCTTTCCATGTCTCACGTCTATTTACTTATTAATATCAGAGAATTGTATGGTATGTTCATAACTTCCTCTCTCAGTTCATGGTGTCGAAAGCCTTCGGCTAAATAATTAGTTATCGTGCTGACTTAAAAATTGTGAGCCGGACCGGCCTATTGGCTCGTGAGACCAGAAGCAGTCTCTTTTTCCTCTGGTTGATCCTTCAAGTTCTAGTCTTGAAAGTTATGATTGGGGAAACCTCTGCCCAAGTTCTAAGAATTGCCAACTAGGTTGGGCTGCCATGGCTACCCTTGTCTATTTCACTTTTTTGTTTGACCAGAAGATAATGTATTTGATGCCACACAACAAGCGATGGTAGTGAGAGACCATGCCGAAAGGGTGGTGGGCCGGTGGCCGGCATAGTTCAAAGATAATGGCAGATAATGGCCCTTTCAGCATTAGTTGTAGAAGCAATAACAGCAGCTGGAGAAGTCATTGTTCTCCTTGAGGGCCTATTAGTGAAGTAATTGGCGAGCCTCAAAATGAGACCTTGATCAGATCTCTGTGTTCTTCATCTTTCTCCATAGAAAACAGCCACAATTCACCACGATATCACTAGTGAAGCAAAGAGCATCGCGTTGACTGGCTTTTCAAAAGTTCCTCAGAGTGCAAACTCTACTATTCATTGGGTAGCTTCAGCATAAAAAATAATCTCGATTTTTTTTTTTAACTGAGTTTTATCTCTTTCTGATAAGCTCAAGGGCCAGATTTAATTACAGCAAACGTTGTCGTTTTAAAATCAAACTTAATTTGAAAAAAAAAAAGAAGAAGAAAATGGAGCTCAACGTTTAGCCATCATGGGCTTCAAGGATTACTGCATGCATGATGTACATGTTGAACATAGAAACCTAATGACTACTTGGAATTGCAATATGAAGAAATGCCAAATTTTGGACTGGGCTCTTCTGTAATCGCTTGTTTTGATGGGGCTGATGGGGCCCACGTGCCCCGAGCATGATTTATTTGTTCAGACAAGTGAGCTTTCTTTTGAGAATGATTTGAATTTTTTAAAAATTTTAAAGAAATTGTAGATTTTCAAATTAGAAAATTTAGGCTGTTTTTAAGCATCAAAATGCTTCGAAAAATGTTACATATTGAAAATGGTGGCATGTGAATTGAATATATTTTTATTGAAATCTTGCTCTTTAATTTGTAAAAAAAGATTTGAACCAAAAATAGTATTTTGATTTTCTAAAGAACATGCATTTTTTGCAAAAGTGAAGAAAAAACGTTTTGGGAAGAAAAATTTTTCTAGCTACCTTAATAACTTGCCCCATTTTTTAATAGGTGAGATTTTCGAAGCATTTCGATGTCCAGAAACTACCTAAATTTCGTAATTTAAAAATAAAAAATTATAAAAGATTTTAACCCATTAAGAACCTGTAACAATTGCACAATCGAGTGTACGAAAATTCAAACAGAGAATTGCAACCAATTAGATGCCGACACACGAAGGTGTTTTTTTGGACCTATTTGCTTCTTGGATTAATGTAGGCAATCAGACTTTTGCAATCACGACAATGGCTGGAACCCTGGCTGAGCCATTGAGTGAACTGTGAAGAACACCAACCCCTTTTGAAGCTTACGGCATTTAAGCCAAAAAAACCCAGAAACAAACAAAACTTGGTTGGGGGTCACGCCCAAAATGGCAAAATTTTGGGGTTTTGTAACATAAAACTCCATTCACCATGTGACATAGCTTTGGTTGAACTCTCGGCAAAAATACAAAATTAGTTTATATGGATTCACCTATTACTAATAGCTTTTTTTAGGGTTTAAATAGAAAATAATTTCTCACCCTAAACATTCATTTGAAATTTGGATGAAAACTTCGGTTAAATTACCATTTGTTCCAAAAGTTTAAGCTGGTAATAAGAGATAAATATGGACAGAGTTTTCCTTCAAATTGGGTTAGAGAAACTTCATCTAACTCAATTTATAAAAATGACATGCGTCAATTTTTTTTTTTTTTAATAACATGCGAGATGCATTTGAGTTTTTAATATTATTTATTTCAACTTTGCCCCTATTATTAAAAAAATATGTGCATCTCACATGTTCAAATGACAACACAACTTTTTTTTTTTTTTTCAATAATAGACGAATAATTATTGGATAAAGTTTTCCTCCAAACTGAGTTGGAGAAATTTCTTCCAATCTACTCTATACTCTATAACAGTGATATATGTCCCTTGAACATATGAGATGCACATATTTTTTCAATAACAAAGATAAAATTAGAATAAATTTTATTAAAAACATTTTCTCTCACGTGTTAGATCAAAATTCTTTTGCAATAGGTGAAAATATTTAAGTAAAATAGAAATTCGAACTTAAACCTCTGACTCTTATCATTTATTTACTATTTAGACTAATTTTTTCAAAAAGAAATATATAAAATATCGGACTCATATTTATTAATTATTAGGACAGAAAACCTTACTTTACCGTTAAGCTAAAAAATCCAAGTCCATTTCAACACGCTTTAAAACATTATTTTTTCTGATGTAATAAAAAAGAAAACCATAAAAAGCCCAAAAATAGGCTTCGTCTCCTCCGATCCCCTGTTTCTGTTTGCCTTGAGAGAAACCTTTCCTTTGGCTTTGGGCTTCTCTTGCTCAAAGTTTCTTCAGATCTGAGAGAAAATTTTGACGCTTTTTACTCATATATCTAACAGTAATGTCGTTCAAGTCACCTGCGGGTTACGGCTCCAGCACAACCACCACCACCACACAACCACCGCCCTCCTCGCCGACGTCTCTGACCTTCATATCACGCGCCACGCATGCAACCAGAACTATAATAGCCACGCGCCGGCCATGGACCGAGCTCGTCACCCCAATCTCCGCCTTCTCCCTCCCGTCCTCCTATGAGGACGCCATGTCGCGCATCAGACCGAACCTCTACCACTTCCGGGCCAACTATACCATGGCGGTACTCTTCGTCCTCTTCGTCAGCCTACTCTGGCACCCGGTCTCCATGATCGTCTTTCTCATCGTCTTCGTCGCTTGGCTCTCCCTCTACTTCGGTAGAGAAGCCCCGGTCGTCCTCTTCGGGCAGAGCTTGGACGACAGAGTCGTGCTCGCTGCGCTGGGCTTTGTTACTGTGATCGCATTGGTGTTGACCGATGTGGGGTTGAACGTGTTGGTGGCTCTCATTATTGGGGTCGTGGTTGTGGGGTTGCACGCAGCGTTTCGGAGCAGGGAGGACTTGTTTCTTGACGAGGAGAGCGCTGTGGAAGGTGGGTTGGTCTCGGTTGTGGGGACTCAGCAGCCACTGAGGACTACGTATACCAGGATATGAGTTATTCTCTGCTGTCATTCATAAATTTTTGATGGCATCAAAGCTGGTAATCGGCTTTTTGAGGTCTGATTTCTGGTGGGGATTGCGCTAGAAGACCGATTTCACAGCAGTAATTGGTTTTTCTGGGGTTTGATTTCTAGTGGGTATTCCGCTAATTGTCTTTCTAGGGGCACTTGTGGTGTTGTTTGTGAGGAGATGGGGTTCTCTGGCCACTATGGGGTTGATTTATATATGTTGATATTGGGGAACAGTTTGTACTATTATTGATATTGATTTTGTGCTTGAGAGGACCTTTTCTCCAACTTGGTTCCTAATTGTATTGGAGTATTTTGGTTTGAGATATGATGACTTGAGTTTTGGTTGTTTCAGTCAGTTTTCGATTAGTTATTGACGCTGTTTCAGGCTACAAAGCGACGACATGATCAAGATTAAATGGGGTGTCTGCCGGTTTGCAGCATCAATAGGAAAGGTGATCTCTTTGGTTTCGTGGGTTTAGTTGCTGGTTGTCAGTTTCTAATGTATCTTGAACTTGCAAAGTTATGTTTGTCTATATACTCTTGCTAAATGATTATCGTAATGATCAACCAGTTTCAGAATGCTTCTTTCCTTTCCCCTTAATATCTCAAGGGACAATTATGTTTGTTGTGGCTGGTTTGAATCGTTTATTTATTTCAAATTAACATGAAATTGGACCTCAGTCTCAGTTGTACTGGTAACCAGTTTATCGTAGCCTCCTTTTTATTACTCGGGCACTTCACTCATTGAACTTTGGGTGCTAATGAGGGGAGCTATTTAATAGTAAGCTGTAAAATGGAGAATTCAGTATTCGAATTGCTCTTATATTTCATTCTTCTGTTACTAATATATCTCTTATTCTAGCGATTCACTACTTTCTTTTTCTTAATAATT
Organism: Carpinus fangiana; assembly: GCA_006937295.1. Classification (NCBI taxonomy): domain Eukaryota; kingdom Viridiplantae; phylum Streptophyta; class Magnoliopsida; order Fagales; family Betulaceae; genus Carpinus; species Carpinus fangiana. The sequence continues at coordinate 34,739,149 of CM017322.1, forward strand.
TTGGGTGATTTCCTTAGCTAAAAGTGGGTGGAAATTCATTGAACCCTTTCAAGAGCTTTAAATTGAGAATATGCTGACACAGATTTTGAAATTGCTATCTTGATTTTTTTTCTCAAGGCTACAAGGCTGCTTAGAAGTAAACAGCCTTTGCAATGTTAGATTGTCACATGATCAGAGAGAGAGAGAGGGAGAGAGACTCTAGGGTGAGATTTTAATGAGCAAGAATTATCTAAGAAATATATGGGATGGTAGGGGCATGTTTAGAGGTTTGAGCAGAGAGCCTACAACAGTATATATGGAATCGAGAAGGTGTGTTTCTTTTCAAGTATTTTTATAATTGAAGAGATTGTGGTGAGTCATGAAGATAACATATTTGTTGCACTTGTTTAAGCGTTCATTCAACATCATTGATCTTTAGACAATCGTTCTTTTTTTGTTTTGTTTTTTTTGTTTACCTAGCTTTGTCTTCAAGGCTGCAAATTCAATAGACTGGGGGGGGGGGGGAAGGGAATGTGACTTGGCCTTATTAACAAGTTAGACAGTGTTGGGGTTGGAACCGATTGCTTCATGAATTACACCACTTGGAGATTTCTTTGCAACTCTTGGTTAGAATTAGGTTGTCCTCAAAAGACATTTCCATTTACCTGGACTGGCTAAGTTTTCTTTGGCATAAGCTTTTGGTTGTATCGTGGAGATGGACACATGACAGGCCCGGAGAATTTGAATTAATGATACCTATATTTATGGTATTTTACAGCATCTGATTCTTTAGCTGGCCAGTTGATGATATTTATCTTTACTGGTGCATTAAAGATCACAGTTGAGCTTCAGTAGAGTTTATGATCGAAGAAAGCTCATAACTTCATAATTATTTTGCTTAGGTTGAGCTCCCCTTGTCAACCTAACTTACTGATTGAATGTCATGGTTCTATATGTTTAAAAGAAATGCCTTTAAACACTTTGGTGGTAGTTCTCCATTTATTGGAGGTAATGAACTGGTGTATTATGCATTAATCTGTTTGTGTCCATCTAATTAGTTTAAGATTGACTAGCAAGTTTCCGCTCTCCGCTGTTGATATTTGTTGGCTGGGTGGCATTTTTCATTCTATGGTGATTACTTTTGCTTTCTTATAAGCATATTGTAGCTGCAGGATGAACCACTTCATCGCATATGATTTTGATGCAGTTTGTTCTGAGTTTTTGTTGATTTTAGATTAATTTACTTTGGATGTGTCATTTTGTGTATCCTTTAGAAATTGATTGAATCCCCTGTGATGGATGTTTGTTTGAAATGCTATGTTGAACCAAACAGGAAAAAGAAGAAAAAAGAAAGATAAACAGGAAAGAATGGGTCAATTCAGTTTTCATGCTATGTCAAGCATACTTATCAGTTAGTTCTGATCAGCTCAACCTCATTTTGGGAGTATATTGTTAAAACATGAACAAGACTACTAATTTGGGTATCTCAAAAATGAGAAATGCTGCACATTTCAAATTTGTTTTTCAATTGATGTGTCACCATCTTATTAATAGGTTATACACTTCCAAAGAATAATAAATCTTATGAGATAGTGACACATCATTTGAAAACCAACTTTTAAGAAACAAATTTGAGATGTTTAATACTCTTCAAAAATTGGGTCGTCTTATTAGAAATGGCCAATCTTTTATATGGCAGAACACTTGAAATTGAAGTTTAAATTGGTTATTTTTTCCTTTTCTAGCCCTTCTTTCACCGGATCGGAATCTTTGATGATTCTCTGAAATTGTAAGAAGCCTTGACATAAGTGGGCCTTCTGTTCGGGCACGGTGTTCATTAAGGGTCTCTTACAATTTCTTACAAAGTTATAGGGGATTCCATCCCGATCCCTTCTCTTGCTTAAAGGGCAAGCTAAGTTTTAATCAAAACAGGTAGTCATAGGCCACACTAACTACTGCTACTTGAGGTCTGTCGGGGAAGAAAAGAACAGTCGATTATTGCTAGTTTAAATTATTTGTTCCCAACCCAACAAGAAATGGCTGTCGGGGAGCGGAAATCCAGTGTGAAAAGCAAACTTTTCATGAGGAAATGGCCTGGTACTTTATCATTATTGACAAAGCTACAAATATATGAATAAAACTAGCCAAGAACATGATGCCGACTAATCGCAATCCTGTACACCAAAAAGGTTCCATTAAAATAAAAGATTTCCTTACACCCACGGCTGTGAACAATCTTAACAAAAAGGCCTGTCCTACTTAGCACTTACAAAAGCTGGCTAACAGCTCAATCTTCCTTTCTATTTTTTCTTTCTGAGTGGCTAACAGCTCACCTCTCCTCATATATATATATATATATATGAGAAATGCTAGGGTCAATAAATTCTCCATATTTTGCTCATATTCTCCTACAAATTCATGACACATGCCAAAAGGACCAATAAACATCCACTAATTAATCCAACTGTCAAAACACATTGCTTAGTATCCAAACACCCCAGAATTTGTAGCAAGTCATTTTCTCTAATAACATGGCAACAAGGAAAATCAAATCATTCACATAAAGAAGCAACCAAACTATAGTGAAGTTACCAACTTATCCGTATCATTCCTCCTCTAGATTGATAGAGTCCTTGAACTTCCCATACAATATCTTTTTCAATTCGGCCATCTGTGCAACTACAGAATCCTTCTCTTCCTCGAGCTTTTCCACGTTCTTGCTAGTCACCTCTTTCATGTCTTCTATCCTGCTCTCCACTTCTTCCTTCGGCACATGGGCAAAGACTTCCCCTATTTGGAACCGAACCACCTCCTCATCAGTGAGAATCAATTCGTTGCTAGCATCCTCCAGACTTTCATTTGTTTCCTGAGGAAAATAGACAGTTGATTTAGAAGGGACGCATAATAACTAAAGAAAGAACAGGACAACTCAAATATACATTTTCAGCTACATGTTGTAATCATAAACAAAATGCAACTGAATATATACACATTTTCACTGACATGGTCATTGCATTAAAGGAAGAAAAATGTTGCTGTAATGACATTTAGAACAAACAGGGGGATAAAAGCTGAAGATGACAAGAAGAAAAAAGAAAAATGAACAATAAACAATGCAAGGACAACCAAGCAGCTGATTTACTTTGCATCTGTAGTGAAGAGGTTTCCCTCTAATTTAGTTTCTAATGATTATTGTTCCACTTGCCTCTCAATACCATGTTGCCAAGCAATAATAGGAAATCCTAACAACTGTAAAACGAAGAAAATTTGGCACTCCTTGCAGCACGATAATGCAGAACAAAATCTAACAACTAAATTAGAAAAGAGTTTTGTGGTTCAAATGAAATAACCATATTGCCATATTGTTTATTTTTAGAAAAGTTTTTCTGGTAGATTTTACCTTGGAGACCCTAATTAAGTGTATGCACATACATACATTGTTTCCGATTGGTCACCTATGTGCAACTGCTTGAGAGAGATAGTTTATACACTCTTAGAAACATTATGCTCTTAATATAGGTGGCTAGATTTGAGTTTAGCAAGCATGAGCTACTTAACTATCTTTTCACAATGATCAATGCCTCTCATTTTAAAAAGTACGTAAAAGCAGTGTAAGAACAAGCGTTCATACTTCAATTTCCACTACTGAAGTAGGGATGGCTTGAAGCACAAAAAATTGTGAAAGTGAAAGTACATGACATTATTATAAATCATCCTAATCAAATGGTAATTACAATATAATTTTGGTACTTAAACAAGTATTGTATTTATATCCAGAAGAAAAGGTATCTCTAGATGAATTTAACTTCCCAGTTGACAATTGAACAATGTCTTCTCATAGAGAGAACCACATTGCAAGCTAGATCATCTTTTCTTCAAGTGAACCAACTCTGAACTTTTATATTTATCCCAAAAAAGAAAACTCTGAATTGTTATTCCAAGGACGAGGCCTACATAAAAATCACGATGTCCACTAGCTTGGTGATGCTGGCTACAAGTAGGAGCAAACTTATATATCAAAATATTCAAAGAATATGGTTTAATTTAAGTACAGAGCCAAATCAACACCCACCATTGGCAAATCAAGTAATAAAATCTCATTAAAATTGCAGCAGCTTTTCTCAAAGCTTTGAGGTTTGATTGCCTTTTACTTCCAAAGTGTGATTGCATTAGGAAAACCTAGGTGTAAGCCTAGGCTGTTTTTTTCTAGTTCTTTCAATTTTGTTTCAACAACCTGCTGCCAGAAAATCATGCAATCTTAATTCCTGGTTCAGTAACACTAAGCTATTATGATCAAATTTTTACATAATTAATCCTAAACACCTTTTATACCACACCCAAGATCCCCTTAAGAAATCTAAGTGTTGTACGGAATTCCTAAATATCCTACATCAGATTTCATATTAGAGTTCACTACAACTTATGTCCTGCATCACTTAAATTAGGAAAGTAGTGCGCAATATTGATAGATTCCTTTATGCTAGTTATTGAACCATCACTGCAAGTTTACATACTCACAAAAGCACTCCTGCAAGAAGAGACAAAGACTGCTTTCATACTTAATTGCTTTTCTTACTACATGGTATGATAACAGGGACAAGGACAAGTACCAATATTGCAGACATTCGCTAGGATTATATGAACTAAGTTACTCCAGCTTGCCTCAAGATCAACTCAATAAAGAGTTGACTCAACATAGCCAGCTAGAGCAGAAAATTAATTTATCAATTCATCTGCTAGTGTTTCAAACTTCAAATTCACTTAAATAGAATCAAGAACGATTTCAAGTGAAGGTGAAACAATCCCCAAGCAAACTTGACTTGCAAGTTGATCTTGTTAATTGACCCAACATTTGTCTAACCCATCTAGACCAGAAAGTGATTTCCATACTGCCTCCTTGCTGGAATTTTTTTTTCTTTTTTTTAAAAAAGAAAAGAAAAGAAAAGAAACTAGTAAGAGAGATATGAATTACCATCCTTAATTCTGGTTCATCTTCTAATATATACCCAGACATGCAAAAAATACTTTATGGTCTGACTTAGAAAAAGCAAGTTGAATTCTCTCAAGGCATCTTATAGGGTATGCATAGAAATTCTGTTTACATACAGCAGCTACTTTGCAAATAAATAATTGATGTGAAGCCTAATAGATTAGATTTGATTCACAAGACAAGAACTCTAACTCCGATGTTAAGAGTAAAACTTCTTCCAATGAACAAAAAAATATTATATAAATTAATGAGCATGAAAAACTTCATGCATCACAGATGATAATAAAAGACAGTAGGCTTCACATGAAGCACCAAAAGAAATTAAGATTTTGAGTATGATGGGAAACTCCAAAAAATTCAAGCACTATTGAAGTCTTCCTTAAGATCAACTGCCATTACATACTGAAGAATTAAAACAGAGGGTTGCATTTGTTGGGAGATCTGCTCGACCTTTCCTAGTAATGGCACAGTAACAAAACAAATCAACAAGATATTACTAAATATTCCGAAACTAACGTACATGATCCAACAAGATGCAAATAGTAAATTTAACTAGTTTTCTCTAAATTTTTAGATGACACTTGACCTGTTAAGAGATACTTTGGCATAACTACACTTATAGATCATCCATTCACATATTGGTAGTTTAAAGGAAAGGAATAAGAATCCCTTGCATTTGAGAGCATAAGCGCCATTTAACTGTTGTAGTACAGTAAAGTGTAGGTAGTTAAAATATTAAGTTTCATAAGTTTAACATTTTTATTTTCCAACACTTTCTTAGCATTACAAATGTGTAGTAACTTTTATCACCACCAACCTTATCTAGTACATATATTTAGCTAAGTTGAGGTTACTTTTGAATTTATAGATATCAAACACATACGGAACATAAAAATTAAAATCCATGGCCTTTGGGGCCGTTTGGGATTTAGGTAATATGTACAATACTGGATATTGTTTGGGTAAAACTTAAAAGAGAGCCTAGAAGAACTAAAACCTGTTAGATTGTAACTTAATTTGTATATATATAAAAGAAAGAAAGAAAGAAAGAAACAAGCTGTTAGCTGGTCCCAGCTTCCTTGGGTTTTGCTTTTCCATCAAGATTTTTCCAAAATTGAGCTGGGTTGTCACTATGTCTCAAAACCCACCTCGAATTATGCAACAAATTCAGTGACTCACAACTAGATATAGTAAGTGACAATACTAAATGGAAAAAATAAATAAAATAAAAGACTAAGCCACATAAAACTCATCAGATACTTTCCCGATATTGAATATACGTATATAAAAAAGTAAACCTTGGCGATTTTGATCTCATCCTCAAGCTCGTGAAAGCGGTTGTTTAATCTTCCAAACTTGTTAATGTTCTGCTGGTCCTCCCAAGTCACCTCCGTCTCAGATCCTCCACCCTTCGTAGCAGATTTCAAGCACAGTCAAAACCAGAATAGATTTTTTTAAATAAAAAATTACGTAGCAAAAGGAACAAAAACAATGTAATGAAATATACGAGGGTTTTGTTAGGGTTTCGCAGGGGTTTTGATTACCTGATGCATGTTTGTTAAAGAAGTCCAGTGCAAACCGCTGTGGACGGAGCAGGTACTGATATTAGGCTTGTTTTTTGTGTTGTTTCTTTCTCTTTTTTGCTGTTTGGTCCCTTCATTCTTATTATTTATTAAAATTTTGTAAGGTTCTTTTTTTAATAAAAAAATAATAAAAACTGCGTAAATCATCTTGAAGTTTCGAACATTTTTAAGATTTTACCATCATTGCTATAATATTAAATAATTTTTTATTTACAATGAAGAAAGAAGATTTAAATTCACTTTCAATTTTCATTACCATCCAAGATTTATCAATTTTTGACATGATTTGTAAATTTAATATATATTAAACACAAAATTAATGAATTATAAATTTATATAGTCAGAATGAGAAAATGAAACCGTATCAAATCTTTTTCAATGAGAAGGTTTCACGGCTCATTCATCAAACAAAGCGATTGTGGAAATACATAGCAAGAGCAACGTTTGAAGCACGCAAGCCATGCGTCACTATTTTTGAATTCAGACCCTATGTTTAGTGCCTTTTGCAAGAGTTAGTATTCAAACACCACTAAATTAATAGTAACGTTTTTTGGGCTCACTATTTGTATTTGTATTTTTTTTTTTTTTTTGTAGTGCGTGCATACCAAGCGTTAGAAGGCTCCTTCCTCTACGGCATCACACTGCCACAAACATCATTCCGGATCATATTCAGATTTCAGAAGCATTTTTCGATCAAATTGAACTACGGTTGAAACAGTAGCGAGCTCCATCAAATATGATGCAAATTGAATGAAGATCATTATCCAAAGGAAGACATATATAGACACCATCAGAGGGTCAATACAGTGTGATACAGCAAACCAATGGAATAAAATTAATAAAATAAGTTTATTCACGTGCTCTCTCTCACATGCAAGGTACAAACGTTCACGATGGATCAAATGAGACATTAGATGACGCAGCAGCCTTGAAGATCTTGGAAACTTCGATGATAAAGACGTAATTTGAGAAGCCGAAGAAAACTCTAAAAAGGGTCTCTCTCAAGGGGTCTGCACTTTTCGACAATATGACAGAACCATCACAAAGTCCTTAGCGGAGGAGCCGACAGATGCCGGTACTTTTTTTGATGTTGATGCCGTCCGAAACCACAGATCAACTAAGTTTTGTAGTTGCAATGATGGAACCACTGGCTGACCTCGGCACATAATCTCCACCTACAATCAAAAAATATACAATAATTACCAAAAAGAACTCTTAATTATCACCAAATATGAACATTTTTCCCTTTGTCAAGTGGTCAGCATTCATCTCAATAGACATACAAGTAAGTGTGCATTTAGGTGTGTTTCCTTGCATATAATGACTTCACCAGAAGGCAAGTGAAATTTGCACAAGCATGATAGTGCCAGGGGGAATGTAGCAATCATGCACTAAGATCCTAAAAGTATAAGTTTTCCAGACATGATAACACTTGACGACTGTTGCAAGAAATCATTGTTGATTTATTAGTGAAGCTCCGGGTTAATGGCATTGCAGTACATCACAGCTATTCCCAGTGTTGTTAAAAAGTGCACCTCAGCATGCTTAATCGCAAACTGCAAAGCTCCAGCAAGTAGGAGCTTCTTATGCTTGAAGAAAAATGTGTACACTGAAGCACAAGTGCTTTCTATAAGCTTTTCGGGAAAGCCCAAAGTGCTCAAAAGTGCACTCTTTATTTCCTAGTCTGGCAACTTCTCAATCTCTCTCTCTCTTCCCCCCCCCCCCCCCACAATTCTTTCCCCTAAAAAGGACAAATATCTTTTCTCTTTCCCCTCAACCTACTGTCTTCATCTCTGTCCCTCTTTTTTGCTCTCTTTAACCCAAAAACAGATGATTGATTTTGTTCTGATTCACCCAAGGGGCCTTTGAGATGTATTTGATGTCATTCTCCTACACATCTCTTGTCCATCTTCTTTTTTTTAAAAAAAAAATCTGTGCAATCCACATATAGGTCCTACAGATTCAATAGTGGATTCGTACATCCCTTGTACAGATGTAACTAAACATTTCTCATAGGCCTTTAATTTAAGTGCTCCTAGCAGTTCTAACAACACCGGTTATTCCTCTGTGACTAGAAATAGCAACCAAGGATAATAAACCTATAAGGTGCAATCAAGTTTGATCTTCCACATGGTTGAAACAGCTATTACTCTATACTAGGACGTTTCATTTATCAACATATTTCTTGAATTGGTTAGAAGATTTCATTTGGGAAGTTGTGTGTCAATGTCCCATAATTCCTTGGAATAGAGCCAAATCAGACACCTAAATTCCTAATCAGGTATCTCTAAAGGAAAACCTTCATTTCTATAAAATGACTGGTCCAGATAACGAGGCTGTGCTGAATGAGAAGCAATACAAGAGAAGCTAAAAGAAGAAAAACTGAAACTTTAAGTTAAGGGCAGAAACAATTACAAAAACGACAAAGGAAAGTCAAATGTTCTCATGTTCTACTAAACCATCATATGCACCAGTATGGAGGAATGATTTGCTTTAAATGGAAAGGCACCACCAAAGACACAGGTAAGATCCAAATAAAACAGGATTTTAGGTAGCGAGGAAAGGCATAACCATTAGGGCTTAAATAGAGAATATGGCCCTACATAGTGCTAAATGGTGGACAATGATTCATGCTAGTGCCAAATTGCAAACAGTAGGTTAAGCTCATGTTAACTTAATAATTTTAATAGTTTCTGTAAGTATTTGATAGAACACTGTGAAACATGGTGTGGCTTTAAATAAGTATTCAGCTAGGAGAACTTGAATCCAAAAAACTGCAGAAAGTAAGAAACCATAAGGCGAAACAAGCGACTACCAAGGACAACTTTCACACTTATCTAGTTTCTTTTAAAATATGTTGAAATTCAATAGACAGCTTTTTAATTGTTATACTTTTCAGATTTTTTGTTCTTTTGGAGGCAATGAATTTTTTATAGATTTTTCTCAAACTCATCCATTGTTCGTTGTTGCATACACATCCTAACACCAGCAGAAATCAACAATTTGAAACAGTTTGTATGAGCGTCTTTCATGTAAAGCCCCACGATAGTCTGATAGATGCAAGTTGAGCACATGCCTTCTTTTTACTTTTTTTCCAGCTTTATTGCTTTCATCAAACAAGAATGAAGAAGACATGTTATATCTAGCAATAAAATAGAAACCAAGAAAATACTTTGTCAAAAGCACATAAAAAAACAATATTCAGACATCCTCAACTTTCTGGGAAGGCAAGAAAGACAAACAAACCTCAGCTTCACTTGTAAGATCAAGTTTCTTCACAAGGTACTTTTGGATAAATGATACAGGCATTTTACCATCCCTGTGAAAGAAAAACAACGTGTCAATATAACATAAGAGCATAGCAATCTCCAAAAGAATTGCCGACTTCATCATTCCCCACTGAACAAACAATTTTGCAAGAATTACAACTGTTAACTTTGACACTGTCAAATACTAGGCCATTGATTAACAATCACAGTTCAACCTTCTTTTTTTTTGGATACTTAATCGAAATCACAGTTCACCTTTTAATACAACAGGCTGGGTAAGACAGAAAGCATTCAAGAAAACAAGGAAATAATACATGAAAACACTCAAAAAGAGTAAGTGATGGAACAGCTAATATACGCCACGGCCAGTAGCTACTAATGAAAGAGGATTACCATAAATCTATAAGGGAAAAAAAAAACTCCAAATTTTATGAAACACAGTAAATAAATTTTTTTCTTGGCAACATAACAAACCTGAACCTATCTCACACAATACAGTAATTCGCTAATGATTTCTGGAGCAAAAGCTGGTGAAAATTTCATTAAGTAACGGCAGAGTGTTCCATAATTGCTAATCATGCATTTTACTTCTGCCCAGCTTCCCAACCAAAACATAATAAATCTCCTCGAGAATCTAAACTATTAAGGATGCTGGATATGTCTTAATCCCTCAACATGTATCCAAAAGGGTTCAGTTTCAAAACTGCACGGTTTTAAAATGGAATTGCTATTATCCAGAAGAGAAAACACGATCTCATACCTCTTTCTATTCTGACCAAGTCAAAAGTAGACTAATCTCTGTGTACACGTGTTCAGTACAATATTGTGTCTAATAATGGCAAAATATGCACACAAACCCAATGATAAGCGGAATTATATGAAAAGAAGAACTACTTGCTTGCAAAAATTTAACGCACTATACTTGCAACCAAGATATATGATGATTAAGAATATTTATAACATACCATCTCATCTAATATGTTAACAAGAAGGGAAAAATACTCCAACCTCCCTTGGATTTATAAAAAAAATATATATATATATATACACTAAGCTCCCTCAAGTTTTTTGAAATTACACTTTACTCCATGTGAGAGGAATTAGCAAAAAAAGTCAATTGACAATTCTGCCCCCTTATAATTTTGACCCAAAAAGTTCAGAATATGCTCCATTTTGAGCAAAACCATTAAAACATGAGATGTGTGCGGGAGGTAGAAAGTGCAGGTCTGCAAGTTTTGGAGCATAAGAAAGGTTTATGATATTGATATGAATCTCGTAATAACAAAAAGCATTACAGATGCTTTTTACACTACTGTTAATATATTTTGTCTCTGTTAGTATAGGCTAAACTAAAGTGCATATAACATATGAACTTATGGGAGGTTTGAGTAAGTTTTGCAAGTACAAGGGAAGTTCATGTAATTTCAATTTGAATACAGGGGCATGTTGAAGTAAGTTACTTGTTGATCGGTATACTGGATGTGCTGTTGGAATGACTAACACACACACACACACACACACACTTATATGTTACAATATCTTGGAGGAAGAATACTTCTTAGTTTACCATTGAAGAGTACAGGTCACATAGCATAAGTACCTGTTGCTTTAAGCATATATGAAATGACTACAGTTTTTGTCATAAGGAAAACACTCTACATGTAAAAAAGTTTTCAAATGGTGTTAGTTTTTCCAATGAAAGTATAGATGCTATGAAAACAATCAACCACTCTTGAGCTTAACACGCATTATTTCTGAAGTGAAAATATGGAAACTATGTGATAAGAGTTAATTATGATTGCATGAGAAGATATTTCCCAGTGTCTATTGGTGTTACAAGGTAAACTACATCCACACATTTTGCCTTGCAAGCATAATCACTGGATATTGCTCTACTAAGGTGTAGGCCTCAATCTAATCCATACTATCATCAAACTACCCCCTTCTCTCCCTTTTCTCTGTTGATGCATGCCAATCAGCAGAAAAATTGGGGAACCCCACATTTTTTAGTTAGTCAACATTTACACATGTTCATATACAATAGTTGACGTAGTAAGAAACTCACTTTATCCTCAAGTAACATGCAGATATCTGTGGCAAGGAAACATCTGCTTTCCTGCATACATTATTTGAAAGCATCATTGAAGTAACTAAAATCAATATCCAAAGGAATAGAAACCATCTAATGACATGGTAAAACAGAATTTTACCGGTCTTCAGAAGCAACTAATGAGAACCAAATTGGACTATTTCTTCTGTTGCGCTTAGAACCTGCAGCATCTAGCATGACTTGTGCTGAGGGGTGCAGCTCTCCAGAGGCAGCTGCACTTTTCCGACCAGCTGCTCGAAACCTTCTACGCTTTACTGGTCCTGGAAGTAAGGTTGTTCCATTATTTTCATCCTGGACTTTCTTTTTGTGTCCTTGCTCCTTTCTTTTGCTTTTAGGCATATATACTTCACTTTCAGGAGTTCTGAATGATTCTGCTCTGACTTTAGTTTCAGGCATATATACTTCATTATCATGGACATTGTGTTGCTCTAATTTGGCAAGGGACAGCCCTTGTGAAAATAACTTTGAAGACTTGGTTCTGTTGGCAGCTTCAACAAGACAGTTCAAGGGTGTCCATAGATCGGCTTTACCTTCAGTTACTTCCACATCATTCTCTCTGTCTTCATTATGCCTGTGCTCATTAGAAGGCTCAGCAACTGAAAAATCCTGCAACAATTTAATAAGGTAGCAGAACTATTAATTCGGTACAAGAGGTATGTAGTTCCCTACAAGGGCAAACTTGCAAGATGCCACACAATCAAATTTTTAAGTTACACAGAACGAAGGATCAAACATGTGTCTTCCTTTACCTGCCTTTTATTTCGAGTAGTTTTACTTTGAGAATCATGTGAACTGGAGCTCAGAGGATGATCCTCTGCAGAATCTTCTTTCTTGGCAGGTTCCTCGACAGCAAAACTACATCCTCGTATAGCAGCAGCTTTTCTTGCAGCTTTTGTTCTCCTTCCAGTCAATCCAGTCTGCATTGGCACTTTAGGAGTGCTGACCACCAATGAAGATAGTGATCTCTCCTTCCTTTTAACTGGTAGTGAATTTGTAGGTGTAACTTCAGGGGCCTCTACTTTCCTTCTCTTCAATGGGAAAATTTTGCCCCTTATATCTTGTAAATTGTGGTCAGGCCTGCATATTAGCAATGAACAGCCTCTAGTGTGAGCATATGACTATACAAAGGCATAAACACAGCATTATATCTATTTTGCCAAAATAAATGTATGCATAACATTATGATTGAAAAATGGGTATCTGGAAATAATTATTTGCATGTATAGGGAAAAAAGAAAGAAGAAATGCGAAACAAGGTTTAATGAGTAATGCATGCAGGCCTATCTCAAAATGATAATATCTTCAAATAAAGAAAAAATAAAGTTCACTTAGATATTATGTTATTGACAAAGCACTGACTTTCTATGCTGTGAAAACATTACTCTATTACAATCTTTTTAGAACCATTTCCAGAAGCTAATTCAGCCTCAATGAAACAATAGGCTAGCAAGAAGTTCAGGGTATCTGTCCATGGTGGGCAGTGATAAATGGATAAACCAGCATATCTTAGTAATGATCAAATAAAAAGCTGGGTAGAAGAACTAGAAACTGACCATGATCTCAAGTTGACAATACTATTACAATTATTATCTTTGTCAAGGGGGCAAGCTCAAGAATAATTATATGTGATTTATCCATTAATCCTTTTATAGTCAAAAAAATTCTTAAAAAAATCGGAAGGCCCAAACTAATAGATCTTTTGCACCAACTCTGTGTATTTGCCTATGGTTTTAATCTTGTAAAACATATAAAGAATCAACCAATATTGCTTTAAATAGGGGAAAGAGAGAGAGAGAGTGCAAGCAGGATATCATAATATAGATGAAAGGACTGACCTGAGTTTCTCCACTGGAAGACAGCCCAGATCAACGTTGCATACAGGACAGCAATCCACCTCCTCATCTGAGAGCTTCTCATATATGCACTTCCTGCAAACTGGTTTGAGGTTTGACATCCTATGCCTCAGAAATGGTTGTAGAAAAAACCAAAAATATTCCAGGAGATAAAGAAGTATGACTATATAATGTTTCCAAAATGTATAGTTCTGAATTTAACACATCACCAAGAAAATGAAGAAGAAGAAAGAAATAAACTTTAAATTTCCACGGGTGAAGGAAGAAAACATGTGTCAAGCCAAGCAAAAAATAATGGCGACTTAGAGATTAGCATATCCTCTTTTATTGGAAAGTAATCTCTTATGTACAAGCAACTTCTAAGAACTTAAGTTTCCTATGAAAAAATATCTTTATAATTGTTGAAAAGTGCCCAATAGTTACAACAAAACTGTAAGCTCATTGCCAATGTATCACAACTGGAGAAAAATAATAAGTTTCTTCTAACATTGCTGGGAGTGGCGTGGCTGTTACAGCGGACATTGCCACTCCACAAACAAGAACAATTGTACTAACATATTCATATGAGCCATCAGCTGAGACTTTAAACCTATCAAGTTCCAACACAAAGGCAGTCCTTGGTAAGTGTATTTAAACTTTGAATCCCATCTGATGCGGGAAAGCAATGAATCCCAGAAATACAACATGAGCCTTAAGATCCTAAAATGGTCTATCACAACAGGTGGATGGATGAACTAAAAAGGATAGAAGGGCCTTAACACCACGGTCTACATAAACAAACACTCGTGAGAAAGACAGGAATCTAGTGTTAATTGCCAAACAGCATAGCACTAAAATTTTTTTCACAAGTAATGCAAATTTATTAAAAGCACAGGGGGTGCAACCCTAATACACAGGAGATATACAAAGATAACTTTTAAAGTGTAAAAAAAGAAGAACAAAACACCAAAAACTCAGAAAAATTAGAAACAAACAAACTATTCCATGTTACTCTCCAAGTATAAAGGGATTGGAACATCATCTTCTTCAACTGTAACATCACAGTTCATGATCTTCAAAGCTCCATGCATTCCATCTCCAAATACAACACATTAAACACAAAGGAGCTAACGTCAACATTTTCAAAGCAGTATAGCATCCCAATTGTCCCAATTTTCCAAGCTAAAAAGCTTTTTTCAAATTTAAAAGCTCTATTTCCCAAAGCAATCTCAAACATGCTCTAACAATCTAGTACCCAACCAACAAAACAACCATCTCAACTCGAATTTTTGAGAAATACCCCAGTTAGAACTTAGGGCAACATTCTCAGGAGTATCCTTATACTTTCCCATGCGAGTCCTCACCTCCCAACAGGTTTTCTGTAAAAAAAATTCTTCAGAACACAGTTTTTCTTCAGATTTTCTGTATATTAGATATTTCTAAGTACATTATAACAACTTGGATGTTTCATACCTTTTCAGGCTAGGGAAAACGTGAAAAAATAAGATCACCCCATTCACGACTAGGTCCACGAAATCAACAATAGCCAAAAATAAAAAAAGACCTATTCATCTATAAAAATAAAAAGGACCTGGACGACCATAGATTTAAACTAGCCAGGCATAAAAAGTAAACAAATAATCAACAATAACCAAAAAATCTAAAACGGCAACATAAATCAGCAATAGCCGCATGACATATACAGCTCACAATTGCAATACAAGAACACCAGGACTAAAATCAGGAAACAAATTTAAGACATAAAAAAACAAGCACAGATAGAAGAGGGATAACATTAAGACACAGAGTTGAGAAAATCACACGTAAGAAAATTTGAAATTGTAGAATACACAAATACCCACATCGAAGAAACTTGAAGTAAGAAGAACAAAGTCCATAATATGCAAATCAGGAACAAAAAGTTCCACTATAAAATTCAAGAATTGCGCGACGACACTTAACATGAAGAACCCAGAGCAGCATATGCAACACAATCACAAACCCAGATCAAAATTACCACAAAAACAAGAGCAATTAACAACAAAAACAGACAGAGGCAGATAACTCACACGTGTGAAGGCACAAAGATATGGTTGTAGCGTCCTTCAAGAGCTTATTACAAAGAGGGCACGTCATGCATGCCTCTATTGTCTCCCTCTTCACTTTCACCACCTGACTAGCCATCTCTCCCCCGCTCTGTCTATCTAGACTCTAGAGCTAAACTACATTAAACAAAGACGACAATCTCAAAGAAAAAAAGGCATGGAATTTAAGAGGAACAGAAGCTTTTCGCGTGTGTTTGTTTTGGCTTTATTGGACGTGTAGACGCCGTGGATCTGAGGGTGTGAGCGAAGTGGCGGGTTTTGGGGTGAGATTCCGAGATGGGTTTGGATTGTTTGCGGCAAAATTACGTGGGATAAGGGGATGGATTTGGAGTGTTGGGATTTAGGACAAAGGAGGCGTTGTTATGGTTTCTTCTTTTTGGCTTTGTTTGTGCTTCCTTCGACCATGAAAAGAAAATATTAATATCAAAGTGTCATGTAATGTAAACTATGAGAGACTTTTCGTGCGTCTCTAATCTCTTGTGTGTGTGTTGCGTGAACTACGAGTTGGCGTTGAAACTTCTACTTCAGTGTGTGTGTGTGGCTACAGTGCGCCGCTCAGTTCATTCGGAGTAATTTTTTTTAACTTAGTTTATAAAAATGATACGTGTCTCTCGAACATATAAGATGCATATATTTTTTTAATAATAAAGACAAAATTAAAATAAATTTTATTAAAAATTCATGTGCATCTCACATGTTATTCATAAAAATTTACGTGTAATTTTTATAAAATAGGTTAAAGAAAATTTTTTCAATCCAGTTTGGAGAAAACTTTATCCCTTCAATATCACTCCACGTTTTTTAAAATTTTTTTTTTTTCATAATGTGGTACAGATCGATTTTTTGAGACCATGTGGATCATGTTTATGGTCAACAATCCTCTCCCTTTAAATGTTTAAGATTGATGTTTACCGCATTTAATGGTATATATATATATTTTATATTATTTAAACTTTTTAAAAACCGGGTCAACATTAACTTATCATGATCATGAAATAGATAATCTCAATTTTATTTAAAATATAAAAGATTCTATTCCAATATGTTAGTGGGAGTGAGTGATCTTGAAACATGTAACCTTTTTTTTTAAAAAAAAGGGCAGGAGAAACCTATTGTTGTTGTTGTTTTATCTAGACGTGACCATAATAATATCTACTCGTCAAGAATCGCATAAAGAGCATTAATGGAAACCAAGATCATTTACACTAATTAGACATAAAGATTCTCATTGCAAATTTTAAACTTATACCCTAGTGTGTACCTAACCACTTCAGAAATTGTTTTTGAACCATTGAACCACCACCACCTTAGACGTTGTGAAACACGCAACTTGAAGCATTGGTTAGTTTAGAATATATTAGTAATGAATATGGTCCCAAAAAAAAGGGTCGGAGTGGAGTTTGTTGCAGAAAAGTTAAAAGAGTAATGTCAAATGAAGTATGATGGGGTATCAAATCACTCTCCTGCTATTATTATATCAGTAGGAAAAATTCAAAGTTTTGATCTTAAAACCTTTCAAGTTCTTTGAATATTGGTATGAGAATGAAAACTTTCTATTATTAAGAATGCAGAGCTATATATATGGAGAGATTAATCAGAAAGTGATTCAAGCTAGAGCTCGATTGGAGCAAGCACATAGGAGACAGAGGTTCCATCTACTTTTACATGTCAATAAGCATTTTTTGAAGAAAAAAGTAAAGAAATCAATAGCTGAATCTATGGGATCAGAATTCAAAAAATCTCATGATGCACCTGTGGGATGAGCAAGGGAAGAAAGTTGAAGATGCTGAGCAAATAAAGAGAGAGTGGCAGTGGCAATAGCTAATGAATAAAAAATAAAAAAAAAACCTTTACTTTAGACCCCATTACCATACGATTTGACAAGCCCCTCAAACTTCAAAACTTCTCAATTTGAATTTATGAACTTTCAATTGTAGTCAATTTAAACAATTTTGTCAGATTTAGCCATTAACTTCTAACGGTAATACCTAAAAAGACTAAAATATCCCTAATTTTTGTTCTTTTTAAAATGTTTTGGAATTAAGGATAAATTTAAAATTTTATTAAAAAAAAAGTCATGAGAGTAAACGTCGTTATCTCACTTTTAATGTTTAAAATCTGACTGGGAGTTCAAATTGACTGCAATTAAAAGTTCAGGGGTTTAAATTGAGAAATTTTTGAAAACTTGTCAAATCGTGTAATCATTCAGAAATCTAAAGTTAAAAAATAATAATAAAAAAAAAAAAAAATCAGAGTGTCAAAGCAATGCCATATATGCACAAGGAAGTTTTAGCTGAAGAAATCAATAAAACTTTCTTTAAAATGACAAGTGGCAAGGGCCCAGATGGATTCTCTATAGGTTTTTTCAAGAAAGATTTGGCCAATAATTGGGGAGGATGTCACAGAGCAATTAAATCCTTTTTTTGGATAATTAAGGTAGCTTTTCAGAGAGGTTAATGCAACAATAATTACTCTTGTACCTAAAAAGCTTAATCCCTCTTTGATGGGTGAATTTAGTGTATCACCAAGATCTTATCAAACCAGTTGCTTCCTTGTTTGGAGGAGATTATAAGGAAACTGCATTTATACCATCATAGAAGCATCTCAGAGACTGTGTAGCTGGCTCAAGAAGTTGAGAAAGATTATCATAAAACATCATATGGTTATTATTATTTTGTTTTTTTTCTAATTAACAATAACAAATGTTTTAAATTTTTAATATAAGATTTACTCGAACGATCAAAGTTTCCTTCTTAACGTTTTTTTTTTTTTTTTTTGACATGTTTACACAAGGGAATGGAGAGGGAGAGTTAAAACAAATAACATTTGCTTCATGAGGCGTGATCCATAGCTGATTGAACTATCCCTTGAGAACCCGAATGTTTAATCAATCCCATCAAACAATTGACATAGTTTGGAAGTATCTAATTTCTAGCTACCTCAGCCCTTTCTTGAATGTGCATGTGCCCAACCAAACTCTCAACTTGGGGTTTTTACAAATATTAATCTTACATTTTTTTATTTAGCTGTCAACTTTGTCCTTACATGTTTAATTACAACAAGTACAACCTTTAACTTTCTTTTCTTTTTTTTCTCTTTTTTTTGCCAAGAATTACAACCTTAAACTTTAAGTTCGTGACTAATTAATCATTTATTAACATTTTTTTTTTGTCGTTTTTTAATCTAAGAACGTTGTCATTAATATTTTATAAATGGACATTACTGTCTCCATCTCCAAGAGTAAAAATACCATATTTTATAACCTTCTTTTTTCTTTTTTCTTTTCTCATTCAATTAAAAAAAAATTACAAATTCTACTAATCATGATGACAAATATGACCCAAAGCTTCCGGAGAAGAAGACGTTCTGACGTGGCAATAATTTGGTTCAACAAAAATTTTGAACTCTTTTAATTGGTCCGGGCCACAAATTTGAAGCCCAATAAGTAAGGCCGTTATTTACGGACTATTGCAAATAGGCCCAAATTTCTTCCTTAAAAGGCCTGTTGGTTTTGTATTAGTAGTGTCCCAATTCCAAACCCATGCGTCACACTAAATTAATTATAAATGTCTTGGAGAAATATTGATGATATCATTTATAAAATATTGATGATATGATCACTAAATTTTGAAGGATAATAATATAATATTAACAAAATGACAAAAAATTTCTCCAAACCAGTCTGTTTCCTAACAAAAAGGCTTATTTGTTTATGAAGTTAAATATCATGCGTGTAATTGTTTAAATCGACTAAAGTTTCGTTTGTTTCAGCGTAAAATAATTTTTATATTCTTCAATGATTGGTACGACAAAAAATAATAGTCAAATCAAAAACATTTTTTATTTGATTAGAAAAACTTATTTAATTTTCATAAACTTTTCCTTCTCGAATTGCCGGACCTCCATCGTCGAAGGTTGCCAAAAATTGCCTGATGTTTTCAGTCATCACTCATTTTCTATACAAACCAAATGTTAAAATATATTATGAAAAAATTAATTTCGTTAAAAATATTTTTTGATGAAAAATATTTTACATCGAAACAAGCAAATGTTAAATTGAAACACTAATGAAAACGCAAATATATTAATTTTAGGGATAACTTCAATCACTTAGTATCCTTAAATTAACTACGCGTTTTGAGAAGACTCTCTCCAAATTTTAAAAAATCTTAATTTCATTCCCTGAATTTTCAATTTGATATAATTGACACCCATCCATTAATTTTTATCGTAAAACCTAACGGAAACCACTAAAGAGACCAAATTGTCCTTCAATTTTTTTAAAAAGTTTTAATTTAAAATTTTATAAAAAGTTTAGGAGTATACAGGTCATTTCATTACTTTTAACATCTGAAAACTGACGAAAAGTAGATTGCATGAAATTAAGAGTACAGAAAATAAAATTGAGAAGTATTAAAATTTTAGGGAGTCTTTTAAAACAGAGTAATAGCTTATGGTCTTTACTGAAGTGGGACATGCAAAAGAAAATTTTCAATTGATAATCATAGTGACACGTGGAGGGCACCAGTTGGCTGTTTCATGGATGTGAAATTAACGGTAGGCTATCTATTTATCCACATTGAGTGGCTCACGAAACATACAGTACTACCATATACCTACCGACACCAATAATTCTCCAAAAGTCCTGATTTTTTACGTGAGACAAAACCAGTTTTTTCATTNTTTTAATTAAAAGTTTTATAAAAAGTTTAGGAATATACAGGTCATTTCATTACTTTTAACATTTGAAAACTGACGAAAAGTAGATTGCATGAAATTAAGAGTTCAGAAAATAAAATTGAGAAGTATTAAAATTTGAGGGAGTCTTTTAAAACAGAGTAATAGCTTATGGTCTTTACTGAAGTGGGACATGCAAAAGAAAATTTTCAATTGATAATCATAGTGACACGTGGAGGGCACCAGTTGGCTGTTTCATGGATGTGAAATTAACGGTAGGCTATCTATTTATCCACATTGAGTGGCTCACGAAACATACAGTACTACCATATACCTACCGACACCAATAATTCTCCAAAAGTCCTGATTTTTTACGTGAGACAAAACCAGTTTTTTCATTAATTTCTCTGGTTCTTAAGAAAAAAAAAAAAATGGCGACAACAACGCCGGCGACCAACTTTGCAAATTTGCCACCTCGTGCCGGTCTTTTTCTCAACGGATCACGTGGAGTCGACTCATCCGCCGTTCTTGGTAAGATTTCATTTCCTTTCTTCTTCGTTTTGTTTTTGTTTTGAATAAGAAGAGTTAGAAGAGTTTGATTAAACCTAAAACGAGAAGGATTACGATATAAATCCCAAGTAGAATTCACCATTGAATGTTGACTTGCAATAGGAGAGTAGTCAAGAACTTATATACATATGATTAAGATTGTATTTAAGTCATGACGTTTATGTTCGTAATATACTACATACGAGGCTTTGCGGTCATCATCCACTACGGCCAATTCTATTAACGCGGACCACATTTAAATTCCATTTGATCTTATACTTGATGTGGTGATTATTAGCTCTGATACCAAATGATACAAACCTTGAGTATAAATCATCCATAAAAATCGGCTTGCAAGGGAAGGAATGCCAATAACTTATATATAAATAATTAAAATTGTGCTTAAGCTATATAGATGAACAAAGACATGGAAATATGATAAGCACATATGTTATTTTATGTTGTATTTTGTGATTAGCAACATGTTGGGCTTGTTTGATAGGGTTGCCAAGAATGGTGACAAGGGGAAGGATCAGGTGCAGCCTGCAGGAGAAGCCACCGGTGAGCGGCACAGGCTCAAATGCTAAAATGGTTGCATCAATGGCGGCAGCAGCATGGGCTGTGACCACAAGTACTGCTACAGGGCCAGCCATGGCTTTGGTGGATGATAGGCTGAGCACAGAAGGAACAGGGCTTCCCTTTGGCTTGAGCAACAACCTTCTTGGGTGGATACTTTTTGGTGTGTTTGGTCTGATTTGGTCTCTCTATTTCATTTACACTACAAGCTTAGATGAGGATGACGATTCTGGGTTGTCCCTCTAAGCCAATTAGCCCACTGTTCAGCAGGAGAAAACTTAATTTGCGTAAATGAAAATTTTCTCTTCACGTGATTGCTTTTAAACCAACTACTACTGCAACATTTGCTTCTCCACTGCATTTTCTTTTCTTTTTTGTTTTTTTGGAAAATGGGTGTGTGAGAAACACCTTTAGATCAATTAATTTGTGGTGTATTATTTCTTAATAGCAAGATGAACATTGAAAATTATTAATCAATTCATTTAATTCAGATTAGCTAGGTTTCATGTTTTGATCTATTGGGCCTATACTCATTTCACATTCAACCTTAAATATGATTAATTATTCCATTTAGAATCAATTAATTTAATTTTGTAGCAAGCACTAGTGAACAACATGACTAGAACTTCCTCCTACGTACCCAAATTAGTCCTCACCACTTTCCCCAAAGTTTTTGTTTATTGTGATCTAGCTTATTTATTGAGTTATAGGGTGGCAAGATCAACTCATTTATCCGAAAAATGCTTCATGTGCGTAACAGGGAATCAATTATTCCCAAATCACAATCGTGCTATGTATGCAACCACCTAGCTACCAGCAGACAGCCACCTAGGTCACGAGTTATGGCTTAATCGAGCGTCCTTACCTTTAAAGGTGAATCACGTCTCAATCAAGGTAAACATGAGATAAACCACGCGTGAAAAATGAATCATGAATCGGCAGATAAAAATTGTGTCACAAACTGTTTTCAGCCTTGAAGGGGTGGTTTGGCTAGCCCTTTAATTAAACTAGTCAAAATTTGTATCAATTTCAAATAATATTAGAGGATATTTCTTGTAACGAAGTGATAGTTTTAACAGGGCAAGTGTTACCTTTTTCCCATTTGGGATATTTTCATTTGTATTTATAATTTGAAGTTCTTATATAGATGCTCTAAGAAATGATGAATTCCACATATGAGTTAAGCAACATTTTCTCAATTATTCATGACGATATATGGGAAAATATCATTTATTCATCGTACAAAAGTTATTGATTATTAGATATTTATTTATTGTCCTACTCGATCAGTCATATACATGCATGTGATCAAATAAGATAAGAGTAGTGTTTGCTTCAATTCAATCACCACAATTCACAAACTCGTAGCTCACAGTAAGGTGGCCCTGGGCGTAGCCTTTTCCATCCGTGTCTATTTTATTGAACACGCCTTCGTCCAGATCTAGGCCTCCATTGCTGCATTGATCTACGATCCTCGCTATTGTTTGAGCTCCTGTTCCACTGTTCGTTACCTGCACACATGCAATGTCACGTGATAAATATATTGTTACATTATTCGAAAGATTTTAAATGACTCGACATCATACTATGTAAATCGTAAAAATGTAATATAATAAAAAAATTTACCATAAAATAACTATAATAAAATAGAGATAATTAAGAATTAAAAAAGATTCTCCATTTCACTTTTTTGGATGAATAATCTCCATTTCACTTAATTTGAGCTTGTCAAAGAGTTGGATCTGTCAATTTCTCTCTTTTTAAATTCCATCCTCCCATGCTTAATCAAAATGTAAGCCAAAGAGTTAAACTATTAAAAGGCCAAAAGAAGAAAAAAGAAAAAGAAGTTCATATTTCGCTATAACATGTGATGGATCGGAATCGATGCTACTCTGTGCGACCGCTCTAAAAATAGGCTCATTGAACGCAATGCCATTGGCTCATTGAATGAGATGCCGAAATCTATATATAAGATTTGAGTTTTTCTCTACTCATCACTAATTGATTTTAGATAAAATTGCAGCTCACTTTACAGTATAAATTTCCTGCTTAAAAAATGTAATCAACCGTTGCTTTCTATCTGACCATCAAGACCCCATATTCAATGAAAAAAAAAAAAAATCCTTATTTTTTGTACTCACCTTTAAGCACTTGCCGCAGGAGGCTTGTCCACGAGGGCCAACAGGTCCACAAAACGCCGTCCAACCATATTTTTTCCGCCATGCCAACGGCTTGTTGGCATCCCACGTGGAGCAGTACGCACTCACGGCATTCAAGTCCCACCCATTCTGCTCAGGCTTGTACAGGTGGTATGTTGCTCTCACATTAGAGGCGCTCTCACCACCGCCGCCTCCGCCACCGCCGCTAGGCTTACAATTGCTTTGACAATTTTTGGAAGGCAAGCAGTAGTCATCACTTGTCCCACAGTAACCGTACTGGCTACAGCAAAGGTTGTCAGCACATGTTTTGCCGCCAACTTGGCTGCCGCACTGCTGGGCAGCCGCAGTAGCAAGCAGGCAGAGAGATAGCACCAAGCTTACGCTAATCGTTTCCATTGTGTACAATCTTAAGTTGTGTGATGCGGTTAAAGGGTGCCGGAATTTATAGGAAGGAGATGAAGTGGTAGAATTACGTAAACACCCCTATCAGAACACGTGTGAGATAACAACAAATGTTGTGCAACCTTGACTTCTGACCAATGACCGGGAATAACCGATACATTTTCGTAAAAACTAAAAATATAAGAGTTAGGCAGTGGGATTAATGATAATGAGATCCCGCCGACACCTTTTTGTGAGAGTGCTTTTTTATGGCTAATTTGTCAGAACATGTATCAACCAGCCTACTTGTTTATTTATTGATATAGGTTGAATTTTTTAAATAATATATAGTTCAAACAGTAAATTGAGAATCGGAATCCTAAATTGTAGCCCTAAGGTGAAGAAGCATTTCACATCGAGAAATGATTTACTTTAATATTTTTCTTATCTCATTTTATAAATTTATAGATTAATTATTAGATTTGTAAACTCATATGAACTCCACACAAATTCAAATGTGAATTAATCCATTCAATCTAATTAAAGATGATTTAAAGATGGTTGAAAAATGAATGAATTCCATCATTTTTCTTTCTCGATATCATTTCTCTTTCTTGATACCGACTTTAATGGTGCAATCGTGTGAAAGTAGACTCATGTAAACCCTACACAAATTTAATAGTGAATTCATGCATTCAATCTAATTAAAGATGATTTAAAGATGGTTGAAAAATGAATGAATTCTATCATTTCTCTTTCTCGATACCGACTTGAATGGTGCAATTATGTAAAAGTAAACTCATGTGAACCCTACACAAATTTAATGGTGAATTCATTCATTCAATCTAATTAAAGATGATTAAAATATTGTTGAAAAATGAATGAATTCTATCATTTCTCTTTCTCAATACCGACTTGAATGGTGCAATTGTGTGGAAAAGACATGAGACAAAGATATATTGGTTAGAGATTCCATCAGGCTTGATTACTAACAATGTAGACAACAAATATGCAAAAGTTTTTATAGAATTTATTTATTCAGACAAATATATATATCAGATAAAATATTTATTGAGACAGATGAATCTACTCTTTTACATTAAGGTATGGCCTAACAATCTAGACGGAAAATTATTGGTTATGAATACGGCTTGGATATATTGGTGCAATTTCGTGGAGAAGACGTGAGAGAAATAGAGATGTTGCTTAGGAAGGGGGTCAATGACTCAATGGTCAAGATTGGCAACTGGATTTGTCATAATGTCATCACGTCGTGCCTTTTTTTCTTCTTTTAGGGATCAATATTTTCAGTGTTAGATATATATAGAAAAGGAAGATGGTAGATGTCATGGCCTTAAAAGAATAGGGTCAATCGGTGTAACGATTTTTTGAATGAAGATTTCATGACAATTACAACACATCTTGGAATTTTATACTTTATATTGTGTAAATGGTTTTGGAGAGGGAATTTTCTCCATTCTGATCTTGATCTTGTTAATTTGTATTGACTACGCCTTTTTTTCTTTTTTCTTTTTTTAAGTTTTGGGTAGCCAAAAACTGAAAGATAATGGAGTTGATATTAATTAATCTCTTATCTCTCTCTTTTTTTTTTCTTTTTTTTTTTAACTTTTTTTTTCGGATAATATGGTGACATTAATTACTAATTAATGACGACTTCTAACATTATCAACGACTCTAAATGTGTTGCTAATAACATTTTTTTATGAAGCAACTACAATGACTTATTAGCGACGACTTTTAGACTCTAAGCTACAATTTTTCTTCGTATGTTACATTTTTTGCAGTTTCTTATGTGTCAAGCAAAAATGCTGGTTCATGTTCTTATTGGAGGCACAAAGGTCATGATTTGTGTCAAAACCTCATAGAAATTATTCTCCTCTGACAAATGTTCTAAAAAACCTTTTAAATTTATCTAGTTTGAGGTGGAGGTGATGTCCAGCAGCCTTTCTTTCCCTTATTTAAAACGCATATTTTGCTGTTGAATTCTTACCTAGCCAAATACTTAAGTTCAACGAATCATTAACATTTTAGAGTCTATTTGAATTAAAGAATAAAAAAATTGTTTCGAAGCAAAAATATGCCCATTTATTTTATAGATTTTTTTTTTTAAAGGCTAAAATACACTTTTGAAAAAAATACTTGTAATCTGTATCGGGGGAAATACAATTTTTGTGTGACAAACAACTAAGATGATTCTGTTTTAATCAATGATATTCGATTGTGAATGTTGTTGTTGAATCATTTTCCATGAGTTCGTTTTCAAAGAGAAAACGTCAATTTTATGAATTAAAGTGTAAGACAAATAAGTGACCACAACAATATGTTAGGTATCTCGTAGAGGGCTGAATTGTAATAAAGGGTTGTTAGTAGTTAGGCCTCTAACTGAAATATAGTTAAGCCTGTTAGTGAGTTTGTTAATTAGTTAGAAGGCTAGTTAGGCTGATTGCACAGTATATAAGGCAATCAACATAACTAGAAGGGTATGAAATTAGTTTTGAAGCTTTGGCTTATAATTGTTCATTATGAACTTAGAGGAGGAGTCCTCGAATACTCATGGAGGTTTAGGTATCCTCGAAATACCTAGTTAAATAGTCAATTCATTTCCTTTTTTATTATCCTTTCATTCTACTACACGTATATCCATCCATTAGCAATATAGAAAATATACTAAAATAGGAAGTTCCTCAGAAGTGGTATCAAAGCTATTCGATTCTATACAAGTGTGTTAGCAAATTTTTTTTTACAAGACTGCAACAATGGCAAATGGCACCAGATTATCTCAAATGCAAAAGGAGATCGATCTCATAAGTTGTCAAGTAGGAGAGATTACAAAGGTAAAATCTCAGGTGGAAGAGTTAAGGTCTCAGATAATGGCTCTCACTGCCAGCATGAACACCCTAGCTAGCAACGTATCCACCCTGATCAAAGACAAAGCAACAAGTTCAGAACAGGGAGAAACTCACAAAGACAGATATGTAGAATTTCCTAGAGAAAGACAGCATTACAATGAAGAAGAATATCACGGAGGTTACAGGAAGAAAATGGTTGCAGATCAAATTATCAAGAAAAGCATCAATTCTTTGCTGAAAGAAAAATGTTGCAGATCAAATTATCAAGAAAAGCACATAGCAAGTTACAATCTAATTCAGTTATAAAAGTTACATAGCAAGTTACACCTGGCTTTGATACCACTTGTGAGGAACTTCCTATTTTAGTATATTTTCTATATTTTCTATATTGCTAATGGATGGATATACATGTAGTAGAATGAAATGATAATATAAAAGGAAATGAATTGACTATTGAACTAGGTATTTCGAGGATACCTAAACCTCCATGAGTATTCGAGGACTCCTCCTCTAAGTTCACACTGAACAATTATAAGCCAAAGCTTCAAAACTAATTTCATACCCTTCTATATTGTGCAATCAGCCTAATTAGCCTTCTAACTAATTAGTAAACCCATTAACAGGCTTAACTATATTTCAGTTAGAGGCCTAACTACTAACAACCCTTTATTACAATTCAGCCCTCTATGAGATACCTAACACACTATTGTAGTCATTGCTCGATGAATCAAATCCAAATCAATAAGCGTATCTGTAACAATGTGGTCAAATTTCAGGGTTGGGCAAAAACCTATAATCTCGAGTGGATGGATTCCAAATATAAAAATCCCTATCAACAGATAGCATCGAGCAGAGCAGACTACTGCACGATCCTTAGAACCTAATAATAACACCTCCTGGTTGCTTGAATGCATGGGAGAACGACTTTTTTCAAACCCTCATTAAATGGTGAATCAACATTTAGGAATTGAAATTGAGGAACACTTACGAGTCGAATTTGAGAATTGGCTAACAAAAGAATTTTTTAAACCTTTTGAGATGCTCGCTTGAAATGCAATTTACCAAATTGGGGAGCAGAAATTGCAAATAAACGACCACAACAATATTGTAGTCATTGCTCGATGAATAAAATCCAATTCCATAAGCATATCTGGAACAATGTGGTGAAATTCCAAGGTTGGGCAAAAACCTATAATCTCAAATGGATGGATTCCAAAGATAAAAATTACCATTGCACGATCCTAAGAACCTAATAATAACACCTAGTTGTATCATTGTGTTACAAATATATATGTTATTTTTATTTTAAATCGTGTTTATCATATTTAGTTTTTCATATATATAGGAAATCAGGGAATGATAAATTTATTTTTGTAATTTAAAGGAAAAAAAAGAAAGAAAGAAAAACCTCAACCTATATGTTTTTGAGTTTTGGATGAGTAATCTAATTGTAGATCTTTGGACAACAATAATAAAATGATAACTTTATTAAGATAAAGTATCTCATTTTTAAGGACTTTATCTTAAGATCTTATTAAGATCAAGATCTTAATTAAGATCTTAGGTAAGAACTGCTGTCAAAAGATCTTTGCAGTAGTTCTAGAAGGACTGCTACATCATATTTTGTATAATATCTCATTTTCCTTGATGTTCTTTTTCTTTAAAGAAAAAAAAATTGTAAATTTTACTTGTTGAATCCAATTAATATTTTTTTTCCTTTATCCTTAAATTTCAAAATCTAATTGCACCATTTTTTTCATTGCTTACAAGCGTGTAATGTGAAAAAAATATGAAGAGTGCAAAAGATGTTTACGAGAGTCATTCAATTTTTGAGAATTACGCTAATGAGTATGACAAATTGCTAAAAAAATGTGATATAAACAAGTTACTCAAAAAAATGAAGGCTAATTATGACGATGAAAAATTCTTATAAGCAATTATAGAAGTGGCTAAAAGTCATCTAGAATGTATTCCAAAAGCAAAGGTATACATGGGATAAATCCCAGTCATACAAAACCAGATAATTCCACATAATTTTGGGAGACATTTAAGGTATCAAAGTTTATTGGGTCTCTATAATTTTTGGATATGTTGTGTGCCTTTGATTGAATAAAATTTCAAAACAAAATTCGTGTCATTTGAAGTTAAATTGAAGGAATTATGATTTTTCTAAACTTATCAAGTCAAGTCGTCAAACAACTATAGTACCCACGATTTGTATGTGAAATTATTTGAATGGTTAATAATTTCAATTGAGGTAAACATAATATGAACCATGGGTAAAAGATGGATCATGGATCATTGTATAAAAATTATGTCACAAACTGTTTTCAGCCTTGAAGGAGTACGTGGTCACCCGTAGCATGTGTGTATCACGTATGATATTTTTTGTTTGTTTCAATTTCAAATAATAACAGATGATTTAACTTGTAACGAAGTGATAGTTTGAAAGGGACGATTGTTATTTTTTACCATTTGGGATATTTTCATTTTCGATTAATAATTTGAAGTTTTATTGGCTTAGTACAGTTCCATATTAATTTAAGGCAATCTTATACTAATATAAGTTTTTAGATGCTCAAGAAATCATCGAATTCTATAAATTTGCTCAAGAAATGATCGAATTCCATAGATTTCAACAACACTTTCTCAATTATTCATGACGATGGGACACCTTTTATTCATCATACAAAAGTTATTGATTATTAGATATTTATTGTCCTACTCATTCATCATGCATATGATCGAATAGGATATAGTAGTGTTTGCTTCAATCACCGCAGTTCACAAACTCGTAGCTCACAGTAAGGTGGCCCTGGGCGTAGCCTTTTCCATCTGTGTCTATTTTATTGAACACGCCTTGGTCCAGATCTAGACCTCCATTGCTGCATTGATCTACAATTCTCGCTGTTGTTTGAGCTCCTGTTCCACTGTTCGTTACCTACATGGGAGATCACGTGGTAAATATATTGTTATATTATTCGAAAGATTATAATTAAGAATTGAAAAAATGTCTCTCCATTTCACTTAAGTTGAGCTTGTCAAAGAGTTAGATTTGTCAATTTCTTTCTCTTTTTAAATTCCAACCTCCCCATGCATGCTTAGGATTTGTTCAAGATTGTGTTTCAACTTTTACTTTTCAAAAGTACAATTTTTTTTTTTACTCTAGAAATGGCAAAAATACACTTTTAGCAAAAACTTAAAATCAAAAGTCTTTTTTTGACTTAAAAGCTCAATTTCTCAAACATAGTCCAAAACATGCTCTTAATCAAAATGTAAGCCAAAGTGTTAAAACTATTAAAATGCCAAACAAGAAAAAAGGAAAATAAATTCATATTTCTATGTAGAAAAATGCTAGGCTTAGAAACAAATTTTACAAAAAAACTTTTACAACATGATTTGATACAATATGATTGGGTTTCTCAAAATTGAATTTATCATATTTTCAATTATGTTGTGTCAAACCATGTTGTAAAAGTTTTTTCTTTCCGTAAAATTTGTTTTGCAAACCTAGCATTCCTCTTCTCTATAACATGTATCCTGAAAAAATGCTACTCCATACGACTGCTCTAAAAATAGGCTCGTTGAACGTGATGCCGAAACTTATAAAAAATTTGAGTTTGTCTCTCCTATCACTAATTGATTTTAGATAAAATTGCAGCTCACTTTACCGTATAAATTTCATACTTAAAAATTGTAATCAACCCATCAAGACCCCATATTCAATGGAAAAAAAAAAAGAAGAAAAAAAGTTTTTGGGTCCAACAAAGGAATTAATTTGGCAAAAACGTCAAAGTGATTTTTGTGAAATAAATTGTTCAAAACCGACTTTTAAGATGTAAATAAAATAAAATAAAAATACTCACCTTTAAGCACTTGCCACAGGAGGCTTGTCCACGAGGGCCAACNCGATACTAATACTTCAAAACTCGTTTCTTAATACCTTAAAACTCGTTTCTAATGCCTCAAAATTTGTTTTTTGATTCAAAACTAAAATCTAGAGGGGAAGGTTAACCCTTTAGAAATTTTTTCATCCTAAAGCTAGAAAAAATGACTCACAGCGCCGGAGCCAGACCCACGGCAAGACCCACGCCATGGTTTTGGCCGGATGGTTGGGTCTAGCTGGTCGTGGGTCTGGTGAGACCCATGGCCAGCATTTTAGCAGAGACCCACGTGTCTCTTTCTTTCTGCCTCTTCAGTTCAATTTTTCTTGCTTTTGAGTTCAAAATTTAGTGCATTAGGTTGTAGATTATTTTTGTGCTTTAGGTGATGTGTCATTGTGCTATTAGTTGCTGCAAAAGACCCATTTTGTAGATGTACCGCATAAGAGATTTATTCAACTCGCTTATTTGAAAATACGCGAATTTAAACTAAAATCATAGTTTTGCATAACAGATATTTGATAAAAATTACCTTTTATCTAACATATTTTACCAAACGCCTTTGTAATTTTAAAAAGCGGTAATTTAAAAAGCGTAATTTTTAAAATCGCACTTATTAAAACCACAATCCCAAATGGACCATTAGTAGAATTAAGAATGATCACACAACTACCAAGCATATGTAATTGCAGAACAAATTCAAATACATCAGAACTCAAACTATTTAATATTCCACTATAGTAAACCTTTACTTGTATGCTCCAACCATGTGTTCTGATACCATTGAAGAACCATCAACATTTCTTTTGCATGGAAGGATTATTCATGTGAGGGTGGAAATCCAGAAAGAAATTACAAAGATATATAGAATAGCTAGGGATACAAAATTTTCTAATTCTTCCTTCAGTGTCGGCTCTTTGCCACCTGGGACTATACGTCGTATGTTAACTAAAAAAAAAGGTGTGTTTGTATTTTTTTTAAATGCTAAGAATCACATAATAAACCCCAGGAAATATAATCTTGGCATTTATTTCATAGCCTATTCTTTATGGTTGCAATCCAATTTCCAAAAATTTGTGTTGTATTATTATTTGTCTTTAAATTCCTTCTTACAAATGCTTATGCGTCGTAAAATTGAAACTTTAATGGTACATGCTCATTAAGCTGTACGTAAGCTGAGTACGTTATTCATTCCCCGCTTCACTTGCCTCTAAGACTCATTCCATAAATCCAATAAAAGGTATACAAAACTAGAAAATGCATATTTATGTCAAGATCAATTAATAAGTGTTTTTTTTTTGGTTTCCCTGAAGAACATGTCATCACCTGGTAGGTGAATGTGATCATTTCATCTAACTTTTATTTATTTATTTATGGAAGCTAATAGCTATATATATTTTCCTTCAATAAGAAGGAAAGTATCTTTTGACTAATAATTTACACGCAATTGCTACGCGCTTAAAGCCACTGGTTTTAAAGGATGGAAAGGTATTAAAAGGCTACAAAAAAATCAAAATAATGTGACATAAAGTAAAGGTCAAAGACCTCTATTTATCCAAGATATGATGTCATCAAAAGGACATAATTATCCTCCCTAAGCAATAAAATAACAAGGAAGCAGTCTAATATGAACGTAAAACATTTACGTACGTGCACGCAATTGATACGCTCTAGCTCCACGCTGTCTTCGAGGATGGCAAGGTTGATCTCCATCTACCTGGCCATCACCATATATATATATATATATATATATATATATCGATGGCTCTCAACTCTCAAGCTAATTAATCTCCATACTTGAGTGAATTTTCGAATAATATTCTCCTAAATCTTGAGTGAAATATTGAATTAATTTCTAATTCCATCATTTTCTGTAAGCATGGGTGCTGCTCTATGTTGTCTCATGGCACGTCGCGGCCGGAATGGTTATGGTCATAACGGAGGGCATCACCTTGGCGGCGGACAACACGGAGGGCATGGTCATCACGGAGGGCTTGGCCATGGTGGGGGACATCATGGAGTCCATGCTACTCATCATGTTGGGGCACACCACCATCATGGAGGCCATCATGCACATGTAGTCCATGCCGCTCATGTTGGGGGACACCATCATGCACATTGTTAAGTTTAATTTATGATTGTGGGAAAATATATATATATGCTGTTAACGTACGTGATCAGCTAGCTAGGACTTGAATTCTGATTTAGCTTCTACTACTTTTGTTTTTTTGTTTTTGGCAAATGAAATTTTAATTACCTGAATCACGACACGTAATGGGTTGTATAATATTATATATATATATGGTCAACGGTAGATATAGCGTGTCAAATACAACGTTTCAATAGTTGTTCAATTGTAGACCCAAGTAGAATTCTACCCCAGTCTCCAACAGCAACAAGGCCCACACCAACAGGGTCTATCAACCTTCAAAGGGGCTGGACCAAGTCCACCTCAGTAACCCACCACCAGCATCTCGAGCCCAATGCATGCCTGGCCATGGTGGACATAAATCCTTTTTTCTTTTTTCTTTTTTTTTTAATCATTTTCATCTGCCCTTGTAGTTGTACCAATTAAGAAATTTAATTGAAGTATTGTTTAAGAGTAAGAAGAAACTTCTCCGGTCCCCACTTCATCTCAGGAGCTTTTCGTTTGATATTGTTCGAAATCCAAATCCAAATCCGATTCAAAATCCGCTCGATCGCCCGAAATCAAGGTTTCAAAAGGGGAAGCATGACCATGGGAATTGAAGGGGGAGGTGTCGTTGCACCCTTGGGATTGAGGAGCCCCATTGGGGACACACGGCTCGAAATCGGACATAATCGCTATAAACGGTGGCTAGTTTGTTGGCAATTAACTACAACAGATCTTGCAGGAGTTGCGCCCAATCATCTGCCATTTTCTGCTACTCGCAGATTTCAAATCCGAGAGTATTGAATGAAAGGGCGATTTCTGAAAAAGGAAAAACCACACTTCAAATCCAACACTCTTTCTTTCTCTCTCACTCTCAAGTCACCGTCGCTCTACTCCAAAAGGCTCAAGTTATGCTCCTCCTTATATGGAAGGCCTACGTGGGGTGCGGAAGATGTACGAGGATTGTTGCCAGACGGTGAGCCCTTTGCTAGACGGCGAGCCCTACACCAATGTTCTCCTTCTTCTTCTTTCTTTACTTTTTTTTTTTTTTTTTCAAAACAATGTCGTTTTTGGGGGGTATTTTTAAAATTGATTTTTTTTTCAAAAGGGCATTTTAGTAACTTAACACCAAAAAACGACATCGTTTTGTATTTTTCATCCAATTTGACGGTCTTAACTAACGGAGGGAGCCAAAATGCAACTGTTTGGTAGTTTGGGGGGCCATTTTATCACTTTTGAAACTTCAGGGGGCTAAATCGTAAATCACTGGTAGTTGAAGGGGCTTTTTTATATTTTTCTTAATTTCTCTTTTTGCAATTTAAAGGAAAAAAAAAAAAAAAACCCTCAACCTATATGTCTATTTGGGTTTGTGTTTGAGTTTTGGATGAGTAATCTAATTGTAGATCTTTGGACAACAATAATAAAATGATAACTTTATTAAGATAAAGTCATCTCATTTTTATAGACTTTATCTTAAGATCTTATTAAGATCAAGATCTTTATTAAGATCTTAGGTAAGAACTACTGTCAAAAGATCTTTGCAGCAGTTCTGGAAGGACTGCTACATCAGATTTTGTATAATATCTCATTTTCCTTGATGTTCTTTTACTTTAAAGAAAAAAAAAATTGTAAATTTTACTTGTTGAATCCAATTAATAATTTTTTTTCCTTTATCCTTAAATTTCAAAATCTAATTGCACCATTTTTTTCCATTGCTTACAAGCATGTAATGTGTGAAATACATGATAAATCCAAAAAAAAAAAATATCTGAGGAGTGCAAAAGATATTTACGAAGGTCGTGCAATTTTTGAGAATTCGATCCACTAATGAGTGTGACAAATTGCTAAAAAAAATGTGATATAAGTGAGTTACTCAAAAAAATGAAGGCTAATTATGATGATGAAAATTTCGTATCAGCAATTATAGAAGCGGCTAAAAGTCATCCAGAATGTATTCCAGAAGCAAAGGTATACATGGGATAAATCCTAGTCATACAAAACCACATAATTCCACATAATTTTGGGAGACATTTAAGGTATCAAAGTTTATTGGGTTTCTATGATTTTTGGATATGTTGTGTACCTTTGATTGAAGAAAATTTCAAAACAAAATTCTTGTCATTTGAAGTTAAATTGAAGGAGTTATGATTTTTCTAAACTTAACAAGTCAAGTCGTCAAACAACTACGTACCCACGAATTGTACGTGAAATTATTTGAATGGTTAATAATTTCAATTGAGGTAAACATAATATGAACCATGGGTAAAAGATGGATCATGGATCATTGTATAAAAATTATGTCACAAACTGTTTTCAGCCTTAAAGGAGTGGTCACCCGTAGCATGTGTATCACATATTATATTTTTTGTTTGTTCTAATTTCAAATAATAACAGATGATTTAACTTGTAACGAAGTGATAGTTTGAACGGAACAAGTGTTGTCTTTTACCATTTAGGATATTTTCATTTTCGATTAATAATTTGAAGTTTTATTGGCTTAGTACAATTCCATATTAATTTAAGGCAATCTTATACTAATATAAGTTTTATTGGCTTATACTAATTTAAGGTAAACATAATATGAACCATGGGTAAAAGATGGATCATGGATCATTGTATAAAAATTATGTCACAAACTGTTTTTCAGCCTTGAAGGAGTGGTCACCCGTAGCATGTGTATCACGTATGATTTTTTTTGTTTGTTTCAATTTCAAATAATAACAGATGATTTAACTTGTAACGAAGTGATAGTTTGAATGGGACAAGTGTTGTCTTTTACCATTTGGGATATTTTCATTTTCGATTAATAATTTGAAGTTTTATTGGCTTAGTACAATTCCATATTAATTTAAGTCAATCTTATACTAATATAAGTTTTATTGGCTTATACTAATTTAAGGTAAACATAATATGAACCATGGGTAAAAGATGGATCATGGATCATTGTATAAAAATTATGTCACAAACTGTTTTTCAGCCTTGAAGGAATGGTCACCCGTAGCATGTGTATCACGTATGATTTTTTTTGTTTGTTTCAATTTCAAATAATAACAGATGATTTAACTTGTAACGAAGTGATAGTTTGAAAGGGACAATTATTATTTTTTACCATTTGGGATATTTTCATTTTCGATTAATAATTTGAAGTTTTATTGGCTTAGTACAATTCCATATTAATTTAAGGCAATCTTATACTAATATAAATTTTTAGATGCTCAAGAAATCATCGAATTCTATAAATTTGCTCAAGAAATGATCGAATTCCATAGATGAGTTCAGTTCAACAACACTTTCTCAATTATTCATGACGATGGGACATCTTTTATTCATCATACAAAAGTTATTGATTATTAGATATTTATTGTCCTACTCATTCATCATGCATATGATCGAATAGGATATAGTAGTGTTTGCTTTAATCACCGCAATTCACAAACTCGTAGCTCACAGTAAGGTGGCCCTGGGCGTAGCCTTTTCCATCTGTGTCTATTTTATTGAACACGCCTTGGTCCAGATCTAGACCTCCATTGCTGCATTGATCTACGATTCTCGCTGTTGTTTGAGCTCCTGTTCCACTGTTCGTTACCTGCATGGGAGATCACGTGGTAAATATATTGTTATATTATTCGAAAGATTATAATTAAGAATTGAAAAAGGTCTCTCCATTTCACTTAAGTTGAGCTTGTCAAAGAGTTGGATTTGTCAATTTCTTTCTCTTTTTAAATTCCAACCTCCCCATGCATGCTTAGGATTTGTTCAAGATTGTGTTTCAACTTTTACTTTTCAAAAGTATAATTTTTTTTTTTACTCTAGAAATGACAAAAATACACTTTTAACAAAAACTTAAAATCAAAAGTC
The DNA here is from genome assembly GCA_006937295.1 of Carpinus fangiana. Lineage (NCBI taxonomy): Eukaryota > Viridiplantae > Streptophyta > Magnoliopsida > Fagales > Betulaceae > Carpinus > Carpinus fangiana. The sequence goes on from CM017322.1 coordinate 34,776,099, forward strand.
TTTTTTTGACTTAAAAGCTCAATTTCTCAAACAAAGTCCAAAACATGCTCTTAATCAAAATGTAAGCCAAAGTGTTAAAACTATTAAAATGCCAAAAAAGAAAAAAGGAAAATAAATTCATATTTCTATGTAGAAAAATGCTAGGCTTAGAAACAAATTTTACAAAAAAACTTTTACAACATGATTTGATACAATATGACTGGGTTTCTCAAAATTGAATTTATCATATTTTCAATTATGTTGTGTCAAACCATGTTGTAAAAGTTTTTTCTTTCCGTAAAATTTGTTTTGCAAACCTAGCATTCCTCTTCTCTATAACATGTATCCTGAAAAAATGCTACTCCATACGACTGCTCTAAAAATAGGCTCGTTGAACGTGATGCCGAAACTTATAAAAAATTTGAGTTTGTCTCTCCTATCACTAATTGATTTTAGATAAAATTGCAGCTCACTTTACCGTATAAATTTCATACTTAAAAATTGTAATCAACCCATCAAGACCCCATATTCAATGGAAAAAAAAAAAAGTTCTTGGGTCCAACAAAGGAATTAATTTGGCAAAAACGTCAAAGTGATTTTTGTGAAATAAATTGTTCAAAACCGACTTTTAAGATGTAAATAAAATAAAATAAAAATACTCACCTTTAAGCACTTGCCACAGGAGGCTTGTCCACGAGGGCCAACAGGTCCACAAAACGCCGTCCAACCATATTTCTTCCGCCATGCCAACGGCTTGTTGGCATCCCACGTGGAGCAGTACGCACTCACGGCAGTCAAGTCCCACCCATTCTGCTCAGGGTTGTACAGGTGGTATGTTGCTCTCACATTAGAGGCGCTCTGGGCAGCTGCAGTAGCAAGCAGGCACAGAAATAGCACCAAACATACGCTAATCCTTTCCATTGTCTACAATTTGAAGTTGTGTGATATGCGGTTGAAGGGGGGTGCCGGATGGAATTTATAGGAAGGAGATGAAGTGGTAGAATTACGTAAACACCCGGCCCCTAGCCCTTCTAGAAAAGTATGACGGTGCATCTATCCTTGACTTCTAACCTTGATCAATGACCAGAAATGACCGTTACATTTTCTTAAAAAATAAAAATAAAAAAGTTAGGCAGCCCGCGACACCTTTTCTGTGAGAGAGTTTTTATAGGGTTTATTTATCCGAACATGTATCAAGCACCCGGCCTACTTGTTTCTTACAGTATATTGAGAATCTAAATTTTGAATTATAACAAATTAAATCACCACTTGAACGTTTCAGAAGCTTAAATTGATAGAAATAGATAAATTTAATCACTTAATCATTATTTAAACAGTTTTATCATACAAATTTAATAGATCAACGATTAAATTTGTGAACTCACGTGAAAATCTTTGTGAGTGTAGAGATCATTAATAAAAAAAATATAAATATTTTGATGTGAATATGAAAGTAAATTGAAAAACACACCCATATAATTTAATGATAAATTTATCTATTCATTATAAAGATAATTAAAAAAAAATTAATACATTTGATCATATTTTCCTTCTAGAGGCGGCCTTGATTGTTTGTGCAATTGTGTGAAGAAGACATGAGACACAGTAAAATGTAAATTATTGGTTACGGGCCTTACGGCTTGATTGGTGCAATTATGTGGTGAAGACACGAGAGAAAGAGAGATATTGTTCAATGGTCAAGATGGGCAACTCATGAATTTGTCATCACGTCGAGCTTGTTTTTTTTCTGAGCCATCCACGTCTTGCCTAATTAAACTGTGGGGTGGCTTGGTCCTATTCTTTTAGGGATCAAATTCAGTGTCGGATATATATAAAAAGGACGATGGTGCGTCGATGTCATGGCCTAAAAAGAATAGGGTCAATCGGTGTAACGATTTTGAATGAAGGGTTTCATGACAATTACAACACATCTTGGAATTTTATACTTTATGTTGTGTAAATGGTTTTGGAGTGGGAATTTTCTTCTTTCTGATCTTGACCATATTAATGTTTGTATTGACTAATGATTAATGGAGGCTGATATTAATTAATCTCTTATCTTTTTTTCTTTTCTTTTCTTTTCCTTTTTTTTTTAAAAAAAAAATGATGTTGACATTACTATTAACGACTTCTAAGAAATAATATTAAGAGATATATTATGAAGAATATTTTGGGAATCCTATCAATTAGGACTGTAATAAATCCGAAGCTTTGCCTGTTACGACATTCATGAGTACTAAAGATAATTAACAATTGTTACAATTAATATATTACAACTTTAATGAGAATTAATCAAATTTTCAGTCTTTTATAAAATAACACCAACACATCTACAATGATAAAAGTCACGTGGGATTGCTAATTAGGAGTAAGGACCTAAGGTCAAGAGGATAACGTATGTATGTGAGGCGGCTATACGTTTGGATCATCGTTATCGTTGAATGACATGTGAGACGATCGACCAAACTTTGAAAAAATCCGATTGATTATTGAAGACAGAAATAAAATTGTAATAAAAACATAAGTGCGTACTTTTTTAGACACAAGTTTTGAGTTCCATGCTTGTTAATTTGTTTTGCAAACACTTTAGAATCCGTTTAAAATTGCGATTTTGTAATAATAATTTGTTTTCTTAAAAGATATTGTAAAATTGGGTATTTTTGTCTTTTCACTTTTTGAATGGACAAAAATACCCCTCCACTATAACTAACTAGATATTATCCGGTTCAAATTAAATGGAGAGGGTCCTAATTCGCTTGGGTACCCCTACTTAGCCTACTATGCAATCCATCTGCAAACAATGCCTTTTGCAGCATCCAATAGTTGAGTGAGATGTCACCTTATTACACAAGTACACAATAAAACTAAAACACCTAATAAATTCCTCTTCGATCTCTTTAATAAACCAAATTAAAGCACCATCTTTTAAATTTAATAAGTTTAATAAAACGCCGAATAAACCCAAACCACCGGCCAACCAGCATCTCATGCTCCGTAGGTCTTCTGTGGGACCAGCCATGACCCACGATGGGTCTAGCCACAACCCACGCCTGGGTCTGGCCAGACTCAGCCGTGGGTCACCATCTCTAGCAGGGTCACCATCTCAAACACTATTTTTTTGCGAAACCCAGCCTCAAAATCTGATAGTAATACTTCAAAACTCGTTTCTTAATGCCTTAAAACTCGTTTCTAATGCCTCAAAACTTGTTTTTTTATTCAAAACTAAAATCTAAAGGGGAAAGTTAACCATTTAGAAATTTTTTCATCCTAAAGCTGGAAAAAATGACTCACAGCGCTGGAGCCAGACCCACAGTGAGACCCACGCCATGGTTCTGGCCGGATGGTTGGGTCTGGCTGGTCATGGGTCTGGTGAGACCCACGGCCAGCATTTCAGCAGAGACCCACGGGTCTCTTTCTTTCTGCCTCTTCAGTTCAATTTTTCTTGCTTTTGAGTTCAAAATTTAGTGCATTAGGTTGTAGATTATTTTTGTGCTTTTGGTGATGTGTCATTGTGCTATTAGTTGCTGTAAAAGACCCATTTTGCAGATGTACCGTATAAGAGGTTTATTCAACTCGCTTATTTGAAAATACGCGAATTTAAACTAAAATCATGGTTTTGCATAACAGATATTTGATAAAAATTACATTTTAATTAACATATTTTACCAAACACCTTTATAATTTTAAAAACCAGTAATTTAAAAAACGTAATTTTTAAAATCACTCTTATTAAAACTGTAATTCCAAATGGACCATTAGTAGAATTAAGAATGATCACACAACTACCAAGCATATGTAATTGCAGAACAAATTCAAATACATCAGAACTCAAACTATTTAATATTCCACTATACTAAACCTTTACTTGTATGCTCCAACCATGTGCTCTGATACCATTGAAGAACCATCAACGTTTCTTTTGCATGGAAGGATTATTCATGTGAGGGTGGAAATCCAGAAAGAAATTATAAAGATATATAGAATAGCTAGGGATACAAAATTTTATAATTCTTCCTTCAGTGTCAGCTCTTTGCCACCTGGGGCTATACGTCGTATGTTAACTAAAAAAAAAGGTGTGTTTGTATTATTTTTTAAATGCTAAGAATCACATAATAAACCCCAGGAAATATAATCTTGGCGTTTATTTCATAGCCTATATATTCTTTATGCCTGCAATCCAATTTCCAAAAATTTGTGTTGTATTATTATTATTTGTCTTTAAATTCCTTCTTACCATGCTTATGCGTAGTAAAATTGAAACTTTAATGGTACATGCTCATTAAAGCTTAATGAGCGGTATGTAAGCTGGGTACGTTATTCGTTCCCGCTTCACTTGCCTCTAAGGCTCCGTTTACTTCGACGTAAAATGGTTTCCAGGAAAATGATTTCCGTATTTTACGGTGTTTACTTAGACGTAAAATAATAGTCAACGGAAAACATTTTCCCTTTGACCGAAAATCCTTCTTTAATTTTCGGAAAATGGTTTACGGTTTTGAAAACCGTAAACCAATTTCCGATTTTGAGCATCTCATTCTCAAATTAACGTACCCTATCAGGACTTGACCGGGACCCGCCAGGAACTTGTTCGGGACTTGTCCGGGACTCGCCCGGGACTTGCCCGGGACTTGATCGGGATCCGCCCGAGACTTGACCGGGACCTGCCCAGGACTTGACCAGGTCCCGCCCAAGACTTTTTCGGGACTTGACCGGGACCCGCTCGGGACATGACCGGGACCTACCTGGGACTTGACCGGGACCTTCTCGAGACTTGCCCGAAACCTGCCTAGGACCCAATCGGGACTTGACCGAGACCCGCCCAGGACTTGTCCGGGACCTGCCCGGGACTTGACTGGGATCCGCCCGGGACTTGTCTGAGACCCATCCGGGACTTGACCGGGACCCGCCTAGGACTTGTCCGGGACCCGCCCGGGACCTGCCCGAAACATGATCGGGACCCGCCCGGGACTTGTCCGGGACCTAGCCAGGACTTGACCGGGACTTGTTTGGGACCTACCCGGGACTTGTTCGAGACCTGCCCGGGACTTGACCGGGACTTGTTCGGGACCTGCCCAGGACCCGCCTTGGACTTGACCGGGACCCGTCCAGGACTTGTTCGGGACCTGCCCGGGACCTGACCGGGACCTGTCTCTTATACACATCTAGATGTGTATAAGAGACAGGACAAGTCCCGGGCAGGTCCCGGACAAGTCTCGGTCAAGTCCCGGGCGGGTCTCGGTCAAGTCCCGAGCAGGTCCCAAACGGGTCCCGAGCGGGTCCCGAACAAGTCCCGGACAGGTCCCGGTCAAGTCCCGAGCGGGTCCCGGGCGAGTCCCGGGCAGGTCTCGAACAAGTCCCAGGCAGGTCCCAGTCAAGTCCCGGGCAGGTCCCGAACAAGTCTCTGGCGGGTCCCGGTCAAGTCCCGGGCAGGTCCCGAACAAGTACCGGGCGGGTCCCTGACAAGTCTTGGTCAAGTCCTGGGCGGGTCCCTGACAAGTCCCGCGCACGTCCCGAACAAGTCCCGGGCAGGTTCCGGGCGGGTCCTGGACAAGTCCCGGGCAGGTCCCGGACAAGTCCCTGTCAAGTCCCGGGCGGGTCTCGGTCAAGTCCCGAGCAGGTCCCAGACGAGTCCCGAGCGGGTCCCGAACAAGTCCCGGGCAGGTCCCGGTCAAGTCCCGGGCGGGTCCCGATCAAGTCCCAGGCAGGTCCCGGTCAAGTCCCGAGCAGGTCCCGGGCGGGTCCTAGTCAAGTCCTGGGCGAGTCCCAGCCGGGTCCTGGACAAGTCCCAGGCAGGTCCTGGTCAAGTCCCGGGCAGGTCTCAAACAGGTCCCAATAAAGTCCTGGGCTGGTCCAGGTCAAGTGCTGAGCAAGTCCCTGGTGGGTCCTGGGCAGCTGCCGGTCATGTCTCGGGCGGGTCCCATTAAAGTTTCAGATAGGTCCTGGTCAAGTCCCGACGAGTCCCGGGCAAGTCCCGGGACTTACCCGTAAATTTAAAGTTTAATATGATTTAATGAATATATATAAATTTTGTGATTTTCCGTACGCGCGGTAAATACCGTAAAATGTTTTCGGCAGAAAACATTTTCAGGGAAAATGATTTCTCTGAAAATATTTTCCGACGGAAACCATTTTACGTCGAAGTAAACGGAGCCTAAGACTCATTCCATAAATCCAATAAAAGCTACACAAAACTAGAAAATGCATATTTATGTCATGATCAAGTAGTGTTTTTTTTTTTTCCCTGAAGAACATGTCATCACCTGGTAGGTGAATGAGATCATTTCATCTAATTTTTATTTATTTATTTATGGAAGCTAATAGCTATATATATATATTTTCCTTCGATAAGAAGGAAAGTATCTTTTGACTAATAATTTACACGCAATTGCTACGCGCTTAAAGCCACTGGTTTTCAAGGATGGAAAGGTATTAAAAGGCTACAAAAAAATCAAAATAATGTGACACAAAGTAAAGGTCAAAGACCTCTATTTTTTATCTACGATATGATGTCATCAAAAGGACATAATTATCCTCCCTAAGCAATAAAATAACAAGGAAGCAGTCTAATATGAACGTAAAACATTTACGTACGTGCACGCAATTGATACGCGCTCCACGCTGTCTTCGAGGATGGTAAGGTTGATCTCCATCTACCCATCACCATGAATATATATATATATATTGATGGCTCTCAACTCTCAAGCTAATTAATCTCCATACTTGAGTGGATTTTCGAACAATATTCTCCTAAATCTTGAGTGAAATATTGAATTAATTTCTAATTCCATCATTTTCTGTAAGCATGGGTGCTGCTCTATGTTGTCTCATGTCACGTCGCCGCCGGAATGGTTATGGTCATAACGGAGGACATCACCTTGGCGGCGGACATCAAGGAGGGCATGGTCATGGTCATGGTCATGGTCATCACGGAGGGCTTGGCCATGGTGGGGGACATCATGGAGTCCATGGTGCTCATCATGTTGGGGCACACCATCATCATGGAGGCCATCATGCACATGTAGTCCATGCCGCTCATGTTGGGGGACACCATCATGCACATTGTTAAGTTTAATTTATGATTGTGGGAAAATATATATATATATATGCTGTTAACGTACGTGATCAGCTAGCTAGGACTTGAATTTTGATTTAGCTTCTACTACTTTTGTTTTTTTGTTTTTGGCAAATGAAATTTTAATTACCTGAATCACGACACGTAATGGGTTGTATAATATTATATATATATATGGTCAACGGTGGCTATAGCGTGTCAAATACAACGTTTCAATAGTTGTTCAATTGTAAACCCAAGTAGAATTCGACCCCAGTCTCCAACAGCAACAAGGCCCACACCAACAGGGTCTGTCAACCTTCAAAGGGGCTGGACCAAGTCCACCTCAGTAACCCACCACCAGCATCTCGAGCGCAATGCATTTTCATAAATCCTTTTTTTTTTTTTTTTTTTTATCATTTTCATCTGCCCTTGTAGTTGTACCAATTAAGAAATTTAATTGAAGTATTGTTTAAGAGTAAGAAGAAACTTCTGAGAGGGGGGCTCTGCTTTTTTCTTTCTAAAAGTGCTCCATTCGTCGCTCTCTCCAGGTAACACCAAAGAGAAAAAAAAACATAGAGGAGGGAAGAATGGCTTCCCTAGTAGTAGTGTTCGGTTTTTTTTTTTTTTTTTTGGTATTTTCCTCCCATCTCCGTTTATGGGGGTTGGGTTTTTGTTTTAGATCTAGCTGTAGATCTAGATCTAGGGTAGAATTATACTTGGGTCTACAATTGAACTATTGAATTGTATTTAAAAAATACATATTATTTATTTATTTATTAATGCCAAAAATTCTGGTCTAGCACACATAAACCCCTTACTATTTGTACTTTGCTATGTACGTTACTGGTCCTATATATACCACACACATTTAATCAATTTCAGCTGATATTTACCCATCAACGTTTTCTTGCAAAAGAAGATGAAAATAAATGTCATCATTCAACACTCATATATATATATTCTAAGAATTAGAAATACTAGAAGCAAGATCCAACGAATCTATAAGGTATGAGGAAAAGATATGAACATGTGGACGGTGGATATAAGAATAATAAACGACCAAAAAGTTATAGTGATAAAGAAAGACAAAGAAGGAAAAGAAAAAGGCATATGTTTAGATAAGCACAAATGATCGAAAGGCAGACCACGTGCCTATATTATATATGTCGGATACCACTGCTTATCAGCAAGCAGCACGTGCAAGCGTGTCCCACGTGCGATGGAGTTTCTCAATCCATTTGTCTCTTCACTTTTGACTTTTGAGAGAAAGAAGCCGAAAACGTACACCCAGTACTTTTTAGGCATCTTCTGCTACCACGTAACAACATGTGAACCGCGGGATGTGAAGCTTCATCCTTCGCAACAACACAACCACGTCAAATGATGATGATATTATCTCATCCCCGCCATTTTCAGCCACCGAATCCATCAATCCCATTCCCAAAATTGAAAATTATAAAATAAAAATCTGTCTATCAACATCTATCACCATTAGAATGATTGATTAGTACGATTAGCAACATTCTCTCACATATCTACTACATTAATCATTTTATCTTTTTCAAAAAATAAAAAAAAACAAATTATTCATTTTTTATATCACATTATTTATTATTCAAATAAAACAAATCACTACAAAACAAATTTTTTTCACTTTTTAATATTACTTTTTTCATTTTTTCATACTACTCATTCATTTTTTTCACTACAAAACAATAAACAGTATATTATTGAGAAAACTTGGGGGAACGTGGTGTAGGTTGCCGAATACCACCCTAGCTAGAATGACTAGGGTGGAAATATAATTTTTTTATTTAACCTCTGCTCGAGGAACACCTAATTAGTAAGAAATGAATATGTAGATGCAGATGCGAATAGGAGCAATATCTGCATTCGCATCCGTAAAATACAAATAATGATTTTTGATATCCGCAACCACATCATGCGATTACTGTTCACATCCGCGGTTAATGCAATATTATCCGATATTCGCATTTGAGGTAATGGGCGTTTTTTTAAACCTTGAAATTGTAATTTACTAATTATTGCTTCTAGTAAATACCAAAAAAAAAAAAACAAAAAAAAACATTATTTATAGACCATTATTCATATCACACTTTCTAATAATTTCGCAAATAAATTTTCATCACATACAGTATTTAATATTTAGCTTCCAGTAAATTTATAGTTGGTAACAAGAAAAAATATTTAAAAAATAATAATAATAAAGGAAAAACATATAAGGCAATTAATTAGAACAAATTAAAAGAACTTTCTAAAAGTGAAATCTACCAACATTACAAATCTAGCAAATATAAGAAACATAAATTACAAATCCAACAAACATAAATTAAAAAATATTACATATAAAGGAATGCGGATGCGGACGATAATATTCGCATCTGCATACCCTAAAACCATTATCCACATTCGCATTTGCGGATATTAGTTTTTGCTGTCTACATCCGCATCCCCATATGCGGATTTCAGATAAGTGCAAATAGCGGATGCGGACGGTTATTATCCGCCCGCATTTTCACCTATACTAATTAGTACGATTAGGTACCAAAATTACTTCTTTTTTTTAAAAAAAATAAAATAAAATAAAGGTTCTTTAAGAAGAAGAAAAGGGCAACTAGAGTAGTTATTATAATTGAGCGTGATTAGTAACATTTTATTTATGGAAAGTGGAAACCGTTAACACTTTCTTAAATTTGGTCGAGCTATAATTTGACTCAACTTTTTCAAGATATTAGTGAAACTCAAAGACAGTTTACACTAACTAAGCATGTAAATTTTCATTATAGGAATTGAACCCATGCCCTAATATTTACTTGACGCTTGTAAACGAGGAATATGACCTAAAGTGCGATAAACAAATAAGAGCCATTCTTAGTGTACTAACTAAATTTTAACTAAAGCATTCACTTCTGTTATTTTCATTAGCCATTATGCTCTCCGTTCTCTTGGAATTCTGGTGCTCTTTGTTTCCTTCCTATTTAGTCTCCTCCACTTTTACTGTCTCGCTTCATATTTACCTGGAAAGCATATTTCCATCTGCGTAAGCTTCTCTTTGTATCTGGGTTCTTTTATTTCTTTTTCTCTTATTGGGTTTGTTTGGCTGCTGAGAAAAATCTATCAAACGATAAGAAAAAGTGGTTTCTCGGTTATGACTCTGTTTGGCTGATGAGAAAATCGATCAAAAACGAACCAATTTTTTTTTCTTCTTTTCCATAACTCCTGCAACACCAAACCCTGAACTACTCGAACGAATTATGAATAGAACAGAATTTAACTGCCAGAGTATGCTCTTAGAGAATATCCACTGCAACAACTGTCAATTAGGTCAAAAAGTAACATGGCTAGCATGTCACCATCCAAGGACCACGCTCTGTATTCCAAGTGGTCCGTCATCCCGATATTTCTCTCTCAAGCCTCTCCCAAAACAGGTTATCCACAATTTCTTCGCAATGTTCACAATCAACACATAAATGCCTTGAAGGGACAAAAGCTTCAGTGTAGATAGCAAGTGACTTAATACCTTGGGACACAAACAAACAAGTCCTTCGAAAGCAGAGAAGCACAATACTGATGAAATATCACAAGATTTGAAGCACAAATTTATCTCATAGACTGAAAAAAGATATGGATCATCCATCTCCCAACTTCAGAAGGGGCAAAGAGACACAACTTATCATAAAGGGTAACATATTCTAAGGGAGAGAAGGTTGCCTGAAAAGCTAGACCACAGTTATTGGGAGCATAAAAGCTTGCCTTGAAACAAATCAACATACTGCAACCAGTAGATCGATATAATAGACAATAAGCACCAGAGCACTAAAACATAAATAAACCTTAATAAAACTTGGCTTTCTTCAGTGCAACTTATTGAGCTATCTGCCTCAAGCACCTCATTCTTTCCCATCCGCGGCGCGGAGTGAGCCTAGCTGAACTGGAGCTTGGGTTCCAACCACCTTGGATGACCCATAAACCGCCAGGTCGACACCTTGAGCCTTCTCTTTCTCAATCTGTTCCTTGATCCAAAAGTATGTAAATCTCAGCCCATCCTGCAACATAGTAAGTTCAACCTTAGGAGTTATTAAGAAACTTTACAGACAGGAAAGTAGCTGTTGTTCTATAAATACCTTCAACTTCATTGTAGGAGCCCAACCAAGTTTCTCTTTGATCAGTGTGTTGTCTGAGTTACGACCACGGACTCCCTCTGGCCCAGGAATGTGGTGGATGGGGAGCTTTTTGTTCTCAAAGCTAAGAACAATCTCAGCCATCTCATTCATGCTAACCATCTCATCACTTCCAATGTTCACAGGCTCACGGAAGTCCGACTTTGTCAATCTACACACAAAGTTGATTCCAGGATGTTTAACTCGTGAGAAATGAGAAGATATATATCTTCAGTATCCAGTCAAACATGCTGATTTGTATGTTACAAAATTACACTTTTATGATTTTTCATGTGAAGCAGCATACAATTAAAAATTATTACCCATTCTACACATTGTTACCATCCAAGATAGTTAGATTTATACCTTCAGTTTCCAAGATGTAAAAAAATAATCAGAATGGTAATTGACGAGGTATATGTTACTTTCTTCAAATCTCCTGTCCTTATTACAAGTGACATTACTTGTTCAAGAAGAATTTTTTGATTATGTGAAAGAAATTGCATAGGAGCAACCCCTTAAAGATCCAACTTCATGCTGATTTTTAATAGCAATTCAGACAACGATTTGATAGGAAACGGAATAATAGTCTATTTGACTCCCAAACCCATATTTGTTAAACCGATTCAAAACATGACAACATTACATTAGACAGAAGAATCTCATAAATGAAAATGTGAGCTTCAGCTATACAAGTTAGAAGAATACCAAGCACTTACCTAAGTACACCTTCTACACATTCATCAATGAAGGTGAAGGATCTGGTCTGAAGTCCATCCCCCCACATCTCAAACTTATCAATGGAAGTTTGAGCCTTTCTACAGAAAGCAGCTGGAGCCTTCTCCCTGCCACCTGTACAACAGATATAACCAAGCAACCAAATTAGGAAAAATTCAACAAGAAACAAATCATGCATGTGTAAGTTACCACTAAAATCAAGAGCTTACCTTTCCATGTTCCAAAAGGACCATAAATGTTATGGAACCTTCCAACACGACACTCAATACCAAAATCTTTGTTGTAGTGCTTGCACAACTCCTCTGTTGCAAGCTTCTCTAAGCCATAAGCATCTTGAGGCTAAACCCATGTGTAAAGCAAACTCATTAACAACATCCACAATTTACAAAGGAAAAACTAGTAGATTAAAACAATCTTGACCACAAAGAGTAACGAACCTCAGCAGGCCAGGCATCAGCCTCCTTCAAGCTCACATTGGTTTCCAGCTGCTTAAATTCAGGGTAGATACAAGCACTAGAGGCATAGAAAAACCTGCACATATCCGGTTATCAGAATTTAGAGCTATATCATTGTTTCCTGTGCACTAAATGGGGATTTTTTTATACAATTATTTTGATTATTGTAAAAAAGGAAAAAAATAAAATACATATTTGCTCCAAATAAATCGATGGAAATTTCAGTAGACCAAGACCAAGGTATACAATATCCAATACTACTGACCTCTTAACCCCATTGATTCGGCTAGCCTCGAGCATGTTGAAACTGATCATTGTGTTGTTATACATGATAACCGAGTGGTTGGACTGAATGAAGCCCATCCCACCCATATCAGCAGCAAGATTAAACACATGATCAACTCCATTAGTGACCTTCAAGCAATTGTCCATGACCCTCAGGTCCACAAGGTGGAATTCATGACAGAACATATCTTCAGTCATGTGCTCATTTTTCTTCCAATCAGAAGCAATAATGTAGTGGCCCTCGCTCTTCAAGCGCCGGGCAATGTGGGAAGCAATAAAACCACCTGCCCCAGTAATAGAAATCCGGAGCTTCTCCGATGGCCAGTATGGTTCCCTCTCCAAGTTCTCATAGGTGTAGGCACCATACTTGGTTTCGCCGGCACTCCCCATTCTGCAGTGACTGGATTTTTCAGAAAAGAGTAAAGAGTTCACAAGCTTTAACGGCACAAATTAGTAACTGTACTGAATTAGTACAAAATAACTCCAACTTTTTCACCGTAAAACCCAAATCTGGAGACATTAATGACAATAATGACTTAAGGACCAGAGAAAACCACTAGTTAGCTCCACGCAACGGCCATCCCTCAGTGAAACAAACAAGATACAAAAAGAGCAAAACAAGAACGCCGACCAACAAAATTGCAAACCCAATAACCAAATTTCAATTAATAGAGCAATCCTACCCATCCAATTATCACTAACATCACTGAAAACACTGTAAATTTAGAGAATCACAATTTAACCAAAAAAAAAATGTAACCTGACAAAAAGACCAAGTATGCTAACCCAATTCAAAAAGAATTTTCTTCTAAATTTGTAAAACCAAATTAGGACAAAAAATTCATATAGCATAGCAAATCAACGATTCAGAAATGTGTACATCAAAACAAACATATTACGCCGAACAAAAAAAATTGTAGAACATAATTAGGAAAATGGAATTTAGCAGAAAAACCCACACTAACACTTCCTTCTTTTTATTTTGATAACCAATAGCACATAGGAGAATATACTTATGAAGAAAAGAAACAAACAAATATTCATTGAAGAAAAAATAAATAAATAATAAATAACACGGCAAAGAAGCAGGGAATCTACAAATGTGATCCACAGAGCCAAATATAAAAAAATTAAAACAAACCCACAAAATTTTGAACCCTAAACCAGAAAGAGAATAGTAGGAACTAAACCAAAAACACATAATAATCCCAAGAAGAGGGCAGTGAGAACAGAGAGATTCAGAAAAAACCCAGTTGAGTTTTTAACCTGGAAAGTCTGGAACTTGAGCCTTTGAAGCTGTGTAAGCAGAGAAGAAGAAGAAGAAGATAGTGCCGAAGGGCAAACGGCTCAGAGAGAATGCGAAGGTGTATGGTGTGAATGGTCTTGGAGCCTGCAATGGTCCTCCTATATATAGAGAGCAGACAAACTGGACCACCCGTTGCCTTACCACTACCCAGTACCCATATTTCTTCATAATTGAGAGAGAGAGAGAGAGAGAGAGAGAGAGAGATTTGGCGTTCTTTTACTGAATAATGCCACATGTTATTATTAATATTATTTTTATCTAATTATTTAGGCCTTGTTTGTTAATTTACAACTCATTATAACACATTTTCTCACATTTCACTATATTATTTACTTAATTTTTTTTAAAAAAAAATATATATCAAATCATTCACTTTTTATATCACATCATTTACTATTTAAATAAAAAATCACTACAAAACAAATTTTTTCATTTTTTAATACCATTTTTTCATTTTTGCATATCAATTTTTTTATTTGTGAACAGTGCATTGTAAAAAAAAACTTAGGGAAGTGTGCTAGTGTTTAACGAACACCCTCTTAACAATGTTAAAATGGTCCCTAAAGGGTAGCTTAATCGGCTGTAGACCACGCCTAATGAAGTGGAGGTTACAAGTTCGAATCTCTTTTTTTATTTCTTTGTGTGAACATGTCAAAAAAAACAAATTAAAATGATAATTCAATGATTGATTAAATGAAAGCATCTAATCAGTGATAATTTTGTTGAATAAATGTTAGATGAAATTATAGGATTAGCCTATTCTTTCAATTAACAAAATATATTCATTTGCCAATAAAGTTTTTGATGTGATAGAATGTTGAAAATGTTTTCTTTTGTCCGCCCTCATTTGAAATGTGTTTTTTACTTGAGTTTGCTTAAGAAAATTAGATAAAAGCTAGGGATTTCCAAGAGATTTAGTTCATAACTAACGCGTTACGATCCCATCATCTTATATTTTTATCAAGGAGAATGTTAGGTATTTTCTTAGTGTTCTTCTTGCATTTTCCTGATCCTATATAAAAATTATTTTATAAAAAAAAAAAAAAGTTGTATTTATTTTTCTCTCTTGATTTTTATAAAATAATTTTTATCTAGGACGAGGTGAAGACAAAAAGAACACTAGGAGAGGGAGTACCTAGTCTTTTCCTTTTATCAACTAAAATAATAGAGCACATGGGACAGTGACATTATTTTTTACCCTAAATTTTAAAGAAAATCTAAAAAAAAAAACTATAGCATTTTTATAAAAATTGTTTGCAGGTAAATTGACAAACAAGATCTTATTGAGAATAAGAAGGTTTTCTATCTATATTGTTTGTAATTTGAGAAGGCAATTATAAGAAAGGCTCATTTGCCGGAGCAGGTGTTCAGGTTGTCCAAAACATGCTCGAATAAGTATGTCCTATATAAGAGGTTCTCTCACAATTGACTGTAGCCGTAAAAAATGGTTTACACAAATAAAAAATGTAAACCATTTTACGCATCATCATGAAGGGGTCACATGAAAACAATAATTGGAATGGTCTTTTTCCTAGCCTTTAGGCTCTAGTAAACGAAAAAAAAAAAAAAAAAAGGAAAAAAAAAATTATATTGCATTACTAGTTTATAGTATCCTAAGTAGTGTAGGGAAGAAGGTTGCCTAATATTATATTTTATCCCATATACCAACGTAAAACATGTTAGGCCTGGCCCACTTATGTCTAATTAATTAGGTGGCCTCATGTTAATTTTTATTTTTGATTTTTTTAATGTTTTCAATTAATTATCTTTTTAAACAAGTATATGGAAGATCAGATCTTCAATTTTCAAACAATTATTGACAGAAACAAAAAAAACAAAACGGTATTATTATTTTTTTGTTTAATGTTTTCAATTAATTATCTTTCTAAACAAGTATATAGAAGATCAGATCTTCAATTTTCAAACAATTATTGACAGAAAAAAAAAAAAAAGGCATTGAGTTTTACCTCAATCAATCTCTACAACTCATGTAGAATATTGCCTTCAAGAGTTTTATGCCTTCCATGTTCCCTCTCCTAAAACTCCCGGCAAAAGAATAGTTACAAAAATGAACGAAAATGCTTATAGTATCCGCTATCTGCATTATTATTATTTTAAATAAAAATTTTGTCAAATTTTATCGATAAAAGATTAAAAGTATAAAGTTCTTACATCACAAAGCGTAAAGTTCTAATAAATTACAGTTACGAGGTTACAAAATCATATATACAACCAAAAAATTATTACAATCAACTATCAAGTACTAGTCATAATTTTAGTTTTCTTAACTAACGTACAATTACAGCTATGAAACATATGTGCTACTGGTAGACTAGATTTAAAGACATTGGTAGCTTAAATTCTCAAACTTTATTTTTCGGCCATGAGAGATAATCATTTATTTTTCGGTTGTGAGAGATAATCCTCTATATTGATCTACTCCTCCTCGGCCTAAAATGTCAATAAAACAACTCATGTCATTGACCCAAATACAGGACAAAAATAACAATAAAACTAAAACAAAATCCCCATTTGCAGCGGAGGACACGGTATCACAGACATTCCCGAGAAGACACACATTGGCTGGTGAAAACAAGTAGATCTGAGTTCGAAAAACTAGATTCAAATCTAGATCTACAAACTATATATAAAACAAATCGTCATAAATAAAGTCTAGAAAAGACTACAGAAAAAACATTGAATACTATTACTAAGAAAAGAGGGACGAGACAAAGAAAATGAAGTCGTTCTTCCCTCCTCTAATAAAAATAATAAATAAATAAAAATTCTGGAGAGCTCAAGTGAAAGAAGGACACTAGCTTTGGAGCTAGTTTGTGGACCGGACCGTCTGAATCCCAGAAATGTCCGAGCAGATGGAAGCTGTCCCTTGGGATTTCCCATACGAACAGGTATGGGCTATTGGCTCTATTGGCTAGTGCATTGTATCCCGACAAAACGAAGTGTCTTCGTATTCAATTTTGGGAATCTTTTTCAATGATGCCGATTTTTTTTTTAATCATAAAAAAAACATTTATGCAGATGTTTTTTTCTTCTTTTTTTTTGATAGATTAGCTTTTCGGTGCGTACTTTTTTGCACTTATTTTGCGGTTCACGTGGGTAATACAAAGGCCCAGCGATTCAGTGGTCCCTACCAATTCGGGAAGGAAGAAGTTTCCGAGAAAGAGCCTGTACTGTAATCGTGACATAAGAAGCTACCGGGAAACTCCCTTATGTTGTTTCGCTACTTTTTACGCAGCTTCTTATTTTGCTTTCTTCAAATTTAATAATAATAATAATTTATCATAAATTTAATGCTAATTTTAATATACAAATAAGACATTTATCCGTCTTGTCTTTTGTTTAGTATTAAGTTTTTAGAATAAGTGATAGTGATATGATATCAAAGCATGCACCACTTTTTTATGGTGCATTTTCTTGGTTTTTTAATCCATATCCAAAGGCAGAGGTTCGAGCCAATTTTTGGCTCATTTGATTTCTCGTTACTTACCTATATTTGCTGATTTTTTTTTTTTTTAGATAGTTGTTGGGCAACCCACCTTTATTTCAATTTTAGGATAGTGGAAAAGATCATCTCTTATAATCAATTTTCTTATTTGATTAAAAAAAATAATATTAAAATAGATACTATTTTTTAATTAAATATTTCATATGTCGGGACTTACTTGTTAAAAAGAAATTTGAGCCCAAACATTAGACTTTGAGACAAATGGTGATTCACTGATTCAAACATGGCATAGTATATATGGTATAGCATCACTCTCACTCTCACTCTCACTCTCACTCTCATGCTCCTATTCACGTTCTCATATATATATATATATATATATATATAAACTTTCAAACAACCGCATCTAAAATATAGGAGTAAAAGTACGAAGTTTATAAACATATGCATGTGAGTGTCATGATTTTTTATTTTTTTTAAGGTTATGAATTGAAATGTTTAGCTGTATATTCGTGCGGAATAATATTTAAAAGATTTATTCTTATTTAAAACATAAAATTGAAGTGGGGACCTCGTTGCACATAATACTATATAATATATATCCAGTGAACATGATGGAGCAAGACTGCAAGACTGCTACCCCCTCTATATTATTATGTAATATACTAATATGTAACATGTAACTGTACAAGTAGATAAAACATATGTATGTATATCCATGATATTATTAATAAAATAACTAATTAAACCCAACAGAATCCTTATCCATACATATAATCTTTATAAAATAATCAGTGATTGCTCGCAATTGTAAATTGTTGCCCCACTTTCCCTTCAAGAAAAAAGTTGATATCAAGGGATAGGGCCATATATTAGATCTCAACCTGGGTAGAAATAATTTATTATAATTTAATTTATAAAAATAAAATATATCTAATTTTTTAATAATATGTGAGATGCTTACGATTTTTTAATAAATTTTATTTTAACTTTTATTTTACGATTTTTTTTTTAATTTTATTTTATTTAAAAAAAAAAAATATTTTTCATATGTTCAAGAGACACATTATTTTTATAGAATGTGTTGGACAGTTTAGAAGAAAACTCTGTCTAGTATTATTGTGTCTTTTTTGGTCAAAAAATATTACATGTTATTTATTTTATTTTTTTAATTTTAAAGAGAAATGTTACATGTATTTTTAAGGGCTTACTTCTTAATATAATGATATATTATATATAACATTAAAAAAAAAAAAAAAAAAAAAAAAAAAAAAAACGGTGAAGCAAGAAACAAAAGCATATTAAGCCCAGAAATGAGCCCAATTATATTTGTGGGCTTATGGGCTACATTGCTAATTTTCCAAGACATGTCGGTATCTAACCAAAAGGGATTCAAATCCGGGTCAGTGCCCTTCGGGTCTCTTATCATTTTTTAATTTCTTCTTTACTGCGGTACTTCAAAATCTCTCTCTCTCTCTCTGTGATCCGTAGCCTGAGTCACGAACACACCGTTTTCTCGGGTAAATCTTTTCGAAGAAATTAATAAGTTTACCAATTTTCACGAATTTTAATTTATTGCACAGTGTTGCTATCAGTAGTTGCTTAATTTTCAATTTCTAATTGACATGCTTAATTATTGCTTAAATTTTCATTAGATGATCCAATTTCCTAGTTTTCTTGAAGAAGAGAATGCGGATGGAAGGAATTTATATATCGGAAAAAACTTTCTGATTTTTTCTTGTTTTCTGAGAAATATTGGGTTTTTTTTGTTTTTTTTCCCCCCTCTCTGTTTGGCTGCTGAGAAAACCGATGAAAGGAGAAGAAAGTTGTAGAAGTTGTTTTGTGTGTGTGTGTGTGTGTGTGTGTGTGTGTTGCACGAGTGAAAATGCCAAATGAATTGAGCTAAAGTTGTTGATTTGTATGGGGTTTTTTCTTTGTATGGGTTCAAATTATAAGTAGAAAAATAAAATAAAATAAAGGTTAAGATTTTGATATATTTAGATTGCTTTTCTTCTCCAAAACTATGTAAGCAACTAAACAGCAGGGAAAAAATGGGTTTGAGAATCTTTCCGTTGTACAAATTCCAATTATCTGTATGTCCACTGTTTTATCTATGTACAGTTGACATGGACTTATTCCAGCTATTTGGGACTGAAGGCACGGGATTTTTTCACATTCCACGTTTTACGCACAAAAGTGAAGAAAACTATAGTAAATTTGCAGTTTAAAATCTCAGAGAATAAATGTATTGTTTGGCAGGGGGTCTAGTACATTGCAGTAGTTACTGTTTCATGTATGTAAATGATAGGATCATATTATTATGTCCTGATGAGTTTCTCTTCTTGCTTCAGTTGAATAATACAGATTTAAATGGCTGGCCGAGCTCAAATCCCCAACAAAAGCTCAGCACTTATTTCCATGATTGCTGATGAGGTATGGTGAATGTAGTTGTTTGTGAGTTTGTCTTGCCTTCCGTGTTGCTGGCATATAAGTATCAAGAAATTCATTTGACATTAAACAGATCAACGTGATTTTCACCATAGCCACATGTACAAATTTCATTCAAAAAAGAAAGATAAAGATTTCTACTACGATGTATCATAAAATTTGATCATCTTTGAGTAACGTGTTACCCCTGTCCATAGCATCATATAGGGAATTACTAGTTTCAGGTATCTACTATAGTTTTATGGGTGAAAGGTCAGACCATACAGTTTCATATATTCCTATTTCCTTCATCAATTCATGCATTTTTTCCTAGGTTTTTATTCCTTTTAGTTAGGTTCATTTGGTATAATGCAAGAATTCATAAATTTAGGACATGTTATGTAATTCACATCACATAAATCTTGAAGATTATTCTCATGGATGATTTTTGTCATTTAGGACACTGTAACTGGAATTTTGCTGGCCGGTGTGGGTAACGTCAACTTGCGGAGAAAGACAAACTATCTTACTGTTGATTCAAGTATGCATATGAGCCTTATGGTGGATTATTGAAACTTATTATATCATGCGTTTAATGAACTACTAGAGCAACAATAATCATGTTGTAATTCTTAGTGAGTTTACATTTTATCTTTCTGATTGTCTTAGGTGTGTATGTGTGTATGTATTTGGACTTATCAAGAAAAAGTTTTTTTTTTTTTCTCTCTCTCTTAATTAAAACAGGAAATTATATTTTATTTTTATTTTTTATTACTAATTAGTTTCAGAATGAGAAGAAGCAAAAGCTTTATTTTTGTAACATATACCTTACCGATTCTCCATTCTGTAATGAACCATTTTGCCTTTCTGATGTAATCCTAAATTAAGTTGATGAAAGCCTTCATTGCTAGGTTTTGGGTGCTAATATGTTTGCTATTGCCTCCTCTAAAGTTTCTGCATGGTCTGTGTAAGTACCTGTTGTGGTGTCTCCTCAAGGTTGATGCGTCCAGCTTGCAAACCAAATAGCTCAACTTCCCCATTGTTGGATGTCTAATTAGATATGTTCTTCTTTGTACTTAATTCAAGTTGAGCATACTAGCCTGCCACTTTCAATTCATCAGGATTCTAGAAATTGCTCCCTCTAATTACTCTCCATAGTTTGCAGTCTGTCCGTGTCTTTCATTTACAATTACATGGTAGCTTCCCTGTGGCAACTTGCTAAAGGGAATGTCTGTTCACTAGCTTGGTATTTTGCATAATCTGGAAGGTGTATGAGGTTTTAGTCTTGAGGAAGGGTCTTGATTTTGCTATAAGTCTATAACTCAAGGTCACTTTTGAAGAAGCCATTTTATTTTTTTATTGTTTCACTCACCTGTTTTCTCTTTTTCCAAAATTATCTCCTACTATTTCTCTTCCACATCTCTATTTTTCAAAATTTTCTCATACTATTTCTCTCTCCACCTCTTTTTTTCTTTCCAAAAGTTGAAAAATAGGATATTTAGATAATATTTAAAAATAATAAATAAATGATATAGATAAAAATATAATTAATTGGATGTAGAAAGTATTTAAAAATTCATTAGCTAAAGTAGATAAAGCGAGTTTTGAGGAGTTATTTTGTATAAAAATTTGGCTTTTCCATTTAGAATGCTCTAATAAATGATTTGTTGAGGTTATGATTTTGATTGTTGTTAGTTTGATATTTTTGTGTTAATGTTATTGTGGATGTTAGTTGCTCTGGTTTGCGTGTTGTTGAAATTTATTTGCCCCAAATTTTGGGATTATTAAAATCATTGTCACTGTCATGCATATTTGAAGTTTGGGAGTGTGATAGTTGTGGTATCATACCAACTTAATAACATCATGGGACGCTTGACGCTTGGGTACTACATCATGACATGGATTGTGTAAAGGAGATTAACACCTCAAAAAATGAAGTACCATACTAGGTGAATGGATTGTGATGGTGTTACACTATTAAATCATCTTATATACGTTTTTTAGGAACAGTGGCGGATTTAGGAATTTATTTTATTGGGGGTCAATCTCAAGTTTTTTTTTTTCTTCTTTTTTTAACCGGGGGTCAATCTTAGTTTTTTTTTTACTAGGGGCACCCCCCATTTAAAGTATCTAACTATAATGTATTGATCTATGATTCATATGATAAAATGATTAATGATAATATCAAATATTTATTATTTACCATATATATATATATACGAAAATTACCTCAAAACACCTTGAGTCAGCACTTGGATTTTTTTAAATCCTTAAGTTTTTTTTTTAAAAACAATTTACTCTCTAAGTAAATTAAATTTACAAGAAAATTCAAGCCGTCAAATTTTGTTAATTGTCGTTAGTCTGGGTCAAAACGCACTATTTTGAGCTATTAAAAAATATATATATTTTTAATTTAATTTTAAAATTTTTTTATAAAAAAGAACCATTTTGCTTGAGGGTGGTTCGGGTCTGGGGACTTTTAACTATTAAAAAAAAATATATTTTTAATTTAATTTTAAAATTTTTTTATAAAAAAGAACCATTTCGCCTGAGGTGGTTCGCCGGTCTGGGGACTGGGGATGGCCGAGCCTACCACCCCAATGGCCTGAGGGGGTGGTTCGGCCTATTGTGTTTGTGTGAAATAAGATTTTTACCCAGTAGAGCGTGTAAATTCTGTAGAGAAGAAAAAGAAGCAAATCTGTGAAGGGAAGGGGAGGAGGGAGAGGGTTAAGTGGTATAGTGGAAAAAAGAAAGAAAAGGCCTTCTTTGATGAGTTTTGGTGGTTTTCTTGAGAATAGTACGGGTGGTGGTGGTGCGAGAGTCGTGGTCGATATCCCTTACAGCAACGGCGACGGCAACAACCACCATAACATGCCGTCCGGTGCACTCGTTTAGCCCCGCCTTGTCACTCTGCCTCTCACCAAATCCATGTTCAACTCCAGCCCTGGACTCTCTCTCGGTCTTGTACGACTCAGATCTCTTTCCTTATATGATTACCATCTTTTCCTTTTCTTTCTTTTTCTTAATATGTTTTTGTTTTCTGGGTATTTTTTTAGCAGCAACCGAATATAGATGGGCAGGCGGATCATGTGGGTAGAATGGCCGAGAATTTCGAGACTAATGGTGGGAGAAGGAGCAGAGAGGAAGAGCACGACGGCAGATCTGGCAGCGATAACATGGACGGCGGGACGACCAGGACGCAGCCGATAACCCTCCGAGAAAGAAGCGTTACCACCGACACACACCACAGCAAATCCAAGAACTCGAAGCGTATGGTCTTCTCATACAAGCTTCACTCGATTTTTCTTTTATATATATATATGACAGGTTCTTGATTTTTTTTTTTGGGTTAATTTTACAAAATAGTCTGTTCAAGGAGTGCCCTCATCCTGATGAGAAACAAAGAATGGAGCTTAGCAAGCGGCTTTGCTTAGAAACCAGACAGGTCAAATTCTGGTTCCAAAATCGCCGTACCCAAATGAAGGTAATCATAAAAGATCACACAAGAACAACCTTACTCACGTTTCTCCATTCTTAGGATGAAACTTGATTTTTGTCGTGTGGTTGTGGTTTGGAGCAGACCCAATTGGAACACCACGAGAATTCATTGCTCAGGCAAGAGAACGATAAGCTTAGGGCCGAAAATATGTCTATTAGGGATGCGATGAGGAACCCCATTTGCTCAAACTGCGGCGGCCCTGCAATTATTGGAGAAATTTCACTCGAAGAGCAGCATCTTAGGATTGAGAATGCCCGGTTAAAGGATGAGTTGGACCGTGTTTGTGCGCTCGCCGGCAAGTTTCTGGGCCGTCCAATTTCATCTTTGGCTGCGTCAATCGGTCCTCCGCTGCCAAGCTCAAGTTTGGAACTGGTGTGGGGAGCCATGCATGGCCTAAGGGTAAAAAAAAATTAAATTAAAAAAATATATATATATTTTAATGGGTCAAAATGGTGCATTTTGATCCAAACTAACGACAGTTAACAAAATTTGACAGTTTGAATTTTATTGTAAATTCAATTTACTCGGTGAGTAAATTGTCGAAAAAAAAACCTTTGAGATTTAAAAAAATCAGAATATCGACCCAAGGTGTTTGAGGTCATTTTTCATATATATATATATATATATGACAAAAAATAAAGGTATATAATAAATTTGTGTATAATGTTGATTATATATTGTTATTTGTCCTTACCTCACAGCTTGGCCGGAACCCCTACTATGTGTGGCGTAGTGTATGGAGCTCGAAAAACCTGCTCAATGAAGGCTTGATTTGGAGGGTAGGCAATGGACAATCAATTCGTATTTGGGGAGACCATTGGTTGCCAACCCCCTCCACTTATGCTATCCAAACGCCTCCCCGTATCATTGAACAAAACTCAAAAGTCAGCTCCCTCATTGACAACGATACTAATTGGTGGGATGTCCAGCTTGTGCGTAATTTGTTCAGTGAGGAAGATACAGCCCTTATATGTAATATTCCAATTAGTCTGCAACGCCAAGCTGATAAGCTTGTTTGGGTGGGAACAAGAAACGGGGAATTTACGGTAAGAAGTGCTTATGACATTGCTAAGGAAAGAATGGACAGCAACAAGGGCAATACCTCATCTCCAGATACAAGTGCAAAGTTCTGGAAGGGAATATGGAAAGTGCAGGCGCCACCCGTGGTTAAAGTTTTCCTTTGGAAAGCTTGTAACAACATACTTCCCACAAAGCACAATCTCCATAAGAAGGGAATCACAGAGAACTCTTTGTGTCCCCTATGCTGCCTAGAAGATGAAACAACTGAGCACATCCTCTGGAACTGTGAGTCAGCGCAAGACGTATGGGCGGTAAGCGGTCCAAAGATTCAAAAGTGTCCCAAAATGGAGGTGGAATTCCCAAATATCCTTGTGTACCTGACAAGTAGATTAAATGAGGGGAACATGCAACTGGTGGCCGTGATAGCAAGACTATTATGGCTGCGAAGAAATACTGTAGTTTTTGGAGGGGAGTTAATAACGCCAATGCACATCTTGGAGACGGCTTTGTCCCAGCTGGAAAATTACAGCAAGGCGGAGCGTGGAAGGCAGATGATAAGCCCCAAAACTTCTGATGCAACCCCTACGAAGTGGAGCAAACCCCAAGAAGGTTTTATAAAACTCAACTGGGATGCTGCCATAGATACTCAGCGCCAGAGGATGGGTATCGGTGTCATTGCTCGTGACCATACAGGAGCAGTCTTGGTGGCTTTGAGTGGCTCGCGACCCAATGTTACGGACCCGTGCACACCTGAAGCTATATCGGCCTGGAGAATGGTGGATCTATGTGTTTCTATGGGGTTCTCCAAGGTTATCCTTGAAGGTGACTCCATGGAAGTTGTTAATGCCTTGAAACAGGAAGGTCAATGCTGGAGTAGATATGGAATAATTATCAATGACGCGAAGATACTTCTTAACAGCTTGCAAGAATGGCGTATAGGTCATGTTAGACGTTCTGTTAATACTGTAGCTCACAAGCTTGCCAAGTATGGGCTTTCGATACATGAAGATCAACTATGGGAAGCTAATTTTCCGGTGGATATTCAAGATTCTATAACCTCTGACCTGGCTTCTAATGGGGGACGTTCAATAGATGGCTTGACTGTTGAAGTCGATTGCAGCTGAGGCGGTGCACTGGCTTGCTTGAATTGTTTTTTTGGGTTACCTCTGTTTCGAGTTTTGTTTTGTGCTCTTATGCTCTTAGTCTAGCCAAGTTTTGTTTTGTGGGGAAAGCTCTTGTTAAGTAGTCCAGTTCTCACTCTCAAAAAACCTAGGGGGGGCAGTAGTTTGGGTAGCCTTTGTGGTTGGCTCTTGCTGCTGCCTGTATTCTAGGGAGAGAGGGGGAGGTGGGGTACATGAGAAGTCTCTTTGTAAGGCTTGATTTTCTGATCAATAAAGTCTTATTCCCCTTTCAAAAAAAAAAAAAAAAACAGGTTACCCATAGTTTCTTCGCTGTATTCGCAATCACACATAAATGCCTTGAAGTACGTGACAAAAGCTTCAGTGTTGATAGCAAGCCCTTCGAAAGCAGAGAAGCACAATACTGATGAAATATCACAAGATTTGAAGCACAAATTTATCTCATTGACCGAAAAAAGATATGGATCATCCATCCCCAAACACACAACTTATCAGAAAGACCAACATATCGTATGGGAGAGAAGGTTGCCTGAAAAGCTAGACCACACTTATTGGGAGCGTAAAAGTTTGCCTTGAAACAAATCAATATACTGCAACCAGCTTATCGATATAATAGACAATAAGCACCAGAGCACTAAAACATAAATAAACCTTAATAAAACTCGGCTTTCTTCAGTGCGACTTATTGAGCTATCTGCCTCAACCACCTCATTCTTTCCCATCCGCGGCACGGAGTGAGCCTAGGCGCCTAGCTGAACTGGAGCTTGGGTTCCAACCACCTTGGATGACCCATAAACCGCCAGGTCGACACCTTGAGCCTTCTCTTTCTCAATCTGTTCCTTGATCCAGAAGTATGTAAATCTCAGCCCATCCTGCAACATAGTAAGTTCAACCTTAGGAGTTATTAAGAAACTTTACAGACAGGAANATATTTGTGTATAATGTTGATTATATATTGTTATTTGTCCTCCAAAACAGGTTACCCACAGTTTCTTCGCTGTATTAGCAATCAACACATAAATGCCTTGAAGTACGTGACAAAAGCTTCAGTGTTGATAGCAAGCCCTACGAAAGCAGAGAAGCACAATACTGATGAAATATCACAAGATTTGAAGCACAAATTTATCTCATTGACTGAAAAAAGATATGGATCATCCATCCCCAAACACACAACTTATCAGAAAGACCAACATATCGTATGGGAGAGAAGGTTGCCTGAAAAGCTAGACCACAGTACTTATTGGGAGCATAAAAGTTTGCCTTGAAACAAATCAATATACTGCAACCAGCTTATAGATATAATAGACAATAAGCACCAGAGCACTAAACATAAATAAACCTTAATAAAACTCGGCTTTCTTCAGTGCAACTTATTGAGTTATCTGCCTCAACCACCTCATTCTTTCCCATCCGCGGCACGGAGTGAGCCTAGGCGCCTAGCTGAACTGGAGCTTGGGTTCCAACCACCTTGGATGACCCATAAACCGCCAGGTCGACACCTTGAGCCTTCTCTTTCTCAATCTGTTCCTTGATCCAGAAGTATGTAAATCTCAGCCCATCCTGCAACATAGTAAGTTCAACCTTAGGAGTTATTAAGAAACTTTACAGACAGGAAAGTAGCTGTCGTTCTATAAATACCTTCAACTTCATTGTAGGAGCCCAACCAAGTTTCTCTTTGATCAGTGTGTTGTCTGAGCTACGGCCACGGACTCCCTCTGGCCCGGGAATGTGGTGGATGGGGAGCTTTTTATTCTCAAAGCTAAGAACAATCTCAGCCATCTCATTCATGCTAACCATCTCATCACTTCCAATGTTCACAGGCTCACGGATGTCCGACTTTGTCAATCTACACACAAAGTTGATTCCAGGATGTTTAACTCGTGAGAAATGAGAAGATGATGTTTCATTGTTTAAGATTTCAGGCTTCAACTAGTTTTAAAGGTGGATCTTAGAAAGTTAGGTTAAACTCAAGAAGAAAAAGAAGATTAAAACGGAGTGTTTAAAATTGCAAGGTAGACAATTGAAGTTTAGGGATACGATTTTTTAAGAATAATCTATGTTTTTAAAAGATATTGTAAAATGTAATGCGTTTGGCATTGAGTTTTAAAAAATACTTAATTTAAAATAAGAAAAATATCTACAACTTTTATAAGCAGTCTATGAGGTACTCATTTGAAAAAATACGAATTTAAATCAAAATCTTGATCTCAAATAATAAATATTTAATAAAAAAAAAATTTAACATGTTTTACCAAATAACTTTATAATTTTAAGAAGTAACATTTTGAAAAATATAATTTTTAAAAACATAACTTTTAAAACCGCACTTATTAAATTTGCAATTTCAAACCATCCCTTAAAGACATAGTTTCATTAAAGCATCGTCTATTACACGCACCGTTTGATTCAAACTTCAGAAACGTTAAAACCCTTAAAACGTAGCCTTCACCCAGAGTCGTGACAAATTTTTTGAAGGATAAAAAGTAACTTACTAGTGTAGGAAAAGAAAAAGAAAAAAGTACCTTGACTCAAAAGACTCCATTTCTTTCGTTTTTTACAGGGTAGAATATGGCATAGAAAACCCATTTTCGTGTTCTACAGCAAAACACTTGTTCTCTAGATTTTGAGCTTCACGGTGAGAGGGAGAGAGAAAGGGTGAGAGTTAAAGAGAAAAATGAGAGCTTCACCGGACCCACTATCCCGGCCTGAGACCCGCTGTGGATCAGCTGACCCACGCGGTTCACGGCCTGAGGCGAGCCTGGGTCAACAGACCCACGGCTGGCAAATCGTTTCCCACATCATCCAAATAAAAAAAATCATTTTTTTTTTCCAAACCCATCATTTTTCTCCCCCACTTCTCCATGCTCTCTCCTTCTCTCCCTCTCCTCTGTCTCTCCCTCTCCTGCATGATCTTAATACTAATGTTGTGGTTCCTTCTTTTTTCTTTTTTTGTGCCGTTGAGATGGTAAATTTTACACAAATTTTTCCCGCCAGTTCCTTTTAAAAAAACAAAAATTTTGCCTCGACCAAACCAGATTTTTTTTCTTCGCCGCCGGTGAGGAGAGAGATGGAGCACCGGAGAGATGAACCGGCGTCGGGCTGGAGAGAGAGATGGTGCACCAGAGAGGTCTGGTCTCCGGCGTCGGGCTGGGCTGGACTGGACTCCGGTGCCTTCAATCGGAAGCTATGGGCTGGCTCCGGCGATATTACTGCTGTCGCCGGAGAGAGAGACAGAGGATAGGGAGAGAGAGGGAGTACGGTGAAGGGGGGGGAGAAAAATGATGGGTATATTTTATATGGTGTTTTCATCTTATTTTAGGGAGTTGCAATGGGTGAGGTGGCAGCATTTTAATGGAAGGTAGAAAACTGTTTTCTGCGTTCACCATATGGCAGCACCCCTCCGTCAAGATATAGCTACCGTAAAAAAAATATAAATAATATAATTATCTACGTACCCCATATATATATAAAGGGTTAAAAACTAAATAATATAAATATCTACGTACGATTATATATTTAAATTGTTCAATTAAATTAATTATTATAAATATATGTAGTTTTTTTTACATAATTTAATTATATAATTATGGTTGGTTGAGATTATGAAACACAACAATAATTATGTTGAGGTAAATTTAGTAAATTTGTCAATAGATCATGGCTTAAAACCAAAAATTATGATCATCATCCTAGAGATCAAATTCGAAGATTTGAAATTTGGGGTAAAAATTTAATTTTTAAGGATTGTATGGACATTTAAAAAAATAATGGAGAAAACATGGTGGCTTGGTAGTTCTGCACTTGAGCATATATACAAAAAGATCTTGTCAACCCATTAAACATAATTTTTCAAAAATAAAAAATATGGCATCGTTTTAATGCAGCATGATTTAAAAAATATGTTGATTGGTTGCTTACTTATAATTTTTAATCTTGACCCTCTTGAACTAACTAAAATCCCGACTCTGCCACTGCATCTTGCGGCCATAGAAAAAAAATGAGTACGGTAATTGACGAGGTATATGTGACATTCAAGAAAAACACCAAGCACTTACCTAAGTACACCTTCTACAGCTTCATCAATGAAGGTGAAGGATCTGGTCTGATGTCCATCCCCCCACATCTCAAACTTATCAGTGGAAGTTTGAGCCTTTCTACAGAAAGCAGCTGGAGCATTCTCCCTGCCACCTGTACAACAGATATAACCAAGCAACCAAATTAGGAAAAATTCGACAAGAAACAAATCATGCATGTTTAAGTTGCCACTGAAATCAAGAGCATACCTTTCCATGTTCCAAGAGGACCATAAATGTTATGGAGCCTTCCAACACGACACTCGATACCAAAATCTATGTTGTAGTGCTTGCACAACTTCTCTGTTGCAAGGTTCACTAAGCCATAACCATCTTGAGGCTAAACCCATGTATAAAGCAAACTCATTAACAACATCCATAATTTACAAAGGAAAAACTAGTAGATTAAAACATTCTTGACCACAAAGAGTAACGAACCTCAGCACGCCAGGCATCAGCCTCCTTCAAGCTCACATTGGTTTCCAGCTGCTTAAATTCAGGGTAGATACAAGCACTAGAGGCATAGAAAAACCTGCTCATATCCGGTTGTCAGAATTTAGAGGCGTATGATCATTGTTTCCTGTGCACTAAATGGGGATTTTTTTTATACAATTATTTTGATTATTGTAAACAAAGGAAAAAAAAAGAAAATACATATTTGCTCCAAATAAATCGATGGGAATTTCAGTAGACCAAGACCAAGGTATATATACGATATCCAAGACTACGGACCTCTTAACCCCATTGATTCGGCTAGCCTCGAGCATGTTGAAACTGATCTTTGTGTTGTTATACATGACAACCGATTGGTTGGACTGCATGAACCCCATCCCACCTATATCAGCAGCAAGATTAAACACATGGTCAACTCCATTAGTGACCTTCAAGCAATTGTCCATGTCCCAAAAGTCCACAAGGTGGAATTCATCACAGAACATANTTATACAATTATTTTGATTATTGTAAAAAAAGGAAAAACAGATCCTAGAGACCAAGACCAGGGTATACAATATCCAAGACTACGGACCTCTTAACCCCATTGATTCGGCTAGCCTCGAGCATGTTGAAACTGATCTTTGTGTTGTTATACATGATAACCGATTGGTTGGACTGCATGAACCCCATCCCACCTATATCAGCAGCAAGATTAAACACATGGTCAACTGCATTAGTGACCTTCAAGCAATTGTCCATGACCCAAAAGTCCACAAGGTGGAATTCATGACAGAACATGTCTTCAGTCATGTGCTCATTCTTCTTCCAATCAGAAGCAATAATGTAGTGGCCCTCGCTCTTCAAGCGCCGGGCAATTTGGGAAGCAATAAAACCACTTGCCCCAGTAATAAGAATCCGGAGCTTCTCCGATGGCCAGTATGGTTGCCTCTCCAAGTTCTCATAGGTGTATGCATCATCATTCATGGTTTCGCCGGCACTCCCCATTCTGCAGTGAACGGATTTTTCAGAAAAGAGTAAGAGTTCAGAAGCTTTAATGGCACAAATTAGTAAATGTACTGAATTAGTACAAAATAACTCAACTTTTTCACCGTAAAATCCAAATCTGGAAACATTAATGACAATAATTACTAAAGGACCAGAGAAAACCACTAGCTAGCTCCACGCAACGGGGAGACTCCCCGTTGCGTGGAGCTAGTGGTTTTTTTTTTTTTTTTAACTCAAAAAAACAAAAGCTAGCTCCACGCAACGGCCATCCCTCATAGAAACGGGTTTGGGATTGTGTTTGTACTGTGCGCATTTGCACTGTGCAGTGAAAATACAGTTTTACCCTCAGCCCACAAACAAATGCTTTCTCCTTCTCCAATCTCATTTTCTGCGGTGGTCAGCGCGTCTCTTACTCCGAATTCACTTGCAAAACCCAGAGCCTAACCTCATATCTCCACTCCGTTAACCGGACTCTCCAAAGGCGACACCGCATTCATTCTTTCTCAGAACCTCGTTCAAGTTCCAATCCTCTACTTCTCGCTGCTCTCGCTTGGGGTGGTCATCTCGCCGGCGAACCCGATAAGCACCGATTCGGAGATTTCCTGGCTGGTCCGTCTGTGCAATCCGGTGATTGCTTTTGCTACGTCATCCCCCGCTCACAAGCTCCCCACTTTCCGATTTAAAACCATTCTTCTCGACTCGCCTGAGTTCGACTCAATGACGATAATTCCGGCACAAAAGCTAGACCGAGTCGAAGTGAGCCAATCCGATTTGGCGGCGATCATGTACTCTTTCGGGACCACTGGGAAAGTAAAGGGAGCGACGAGGACGATGTCGGTCTCTTTGCCTCCACCGAGTACGACGAGGACGACAAGGAGGCCGACGCCGTTTGGGAGGCCATCGACAAGCGCATGGACTCGCGGCGGAAGGACCGGAGGGAAGCCAGGTTGAAGGAGGAGATCGAGAAGTACCGAGCTTCAAACCCGAAGATCACCAAGCAGTTTGCCATTCTCACTCCGGAACAAGAAGAAGCGATTCGAGAGCTTCGTCCCGGTGCCAGACACGCTTTTGGAAAAAGCTCGGCAGGAGAAAGAGCACGTCACCGCATTGGACCCGAAGAACCGTTCCGCTAGCGGCACCGAGACGCCCTGGTCTCAAACTCCGGTCACGGATCTGACCGCCGTCGGCGAAGGAAGAGGCACAGTGCTATCGTTGAAACTCGATCGGTTGTCAGATTCGGTGTCAGGACAAACCGTCGTGGATCCGAAAGGCTACCTCACCGATTTGAAGAGCATGAAAATCACGAGCGACGCGGAGATTTCGGACGGTTGGGTGAGACTTGCAGAGAAACGGAAACCATGGATGAAGGGAACAAGAACAGAAACAAGAAGAAGAGGGTACTTCGGTGATGTTAGAAGATTTATTAAGAAAAAGACAAAAAATAAACAGTACAAACCCAAACAGTAACAACACAAACCGGTTCAACCACCGCAGAAACAAACGAGATACAAAAAGAGCAAAACAAGAACGCAAACCAACAAAATTACAAACCCAATAACCAAATTTCAATTAAAAGATGAATCCTATTCATCCAATATGTCTGTTTTGTGTACATCAAAACAGACATATTTCGCGGGAAAAAAAAATAAAAATTCTAGAACATTATTTGGAAAATGGAATTTAGCAGAAAAACCCACACTAACACTTCCTTCTTTTTTATTTTGATAACCAATAGCACATATGAGAATATACTTATGAAGAAAAGAAACAAATAAATATTCATTGAAGAAAAAATAAATAAATAAATAACAAGGCAAATAAGCAGGCAATCTACAAATGTGATCCACAGAGCCAAATATAAAGAAATTAAAACAAACCCACAAAAGTTTAAACCCGAAACCAGAAAGAGACTAGTAGGAGCTAAACCAAAACACACATATTAATCCCAAGAAGAGGGCAGTGAGAACAGAGAGATTCAGGGAAAAAAAAAAAAAAACCCAGTTGAGTTTTTAACCTCGAAAGCCTGGAACTTGAGCCTTTGAAACTGTGTAAGAATAGAAGAATAAGAAGATACTGCTGAAGGGCAAATGGCTCAGAGAGAATGCGAAGGTGTATGGCGCGTATGGTGTTGGAGACGGCTATGGACTGCTCGGTGCTATTTTTGAAGAAAGACAAGGCAACAAGACGCACCATCCATCGTAGGCCTTTTTTTTTAATTTTTTTTATCTAATTATTTAAGAATATCAAAATGATGGATGGATCCTCTATAAGAATGTGAGATTCTCGTATTCCGATTCCTATAGTCAATTTAATTCAACGGTCCATACGTTTCGATCTTACTCAAAATTAAATATTAAAATATTAATTAACTCTTTAAAAAAAATAATAAAAAATTTAAAATCAAAAAAAGAAAAAGTTGGGCTCCATATTGGAGAGAGCGAGAAATTTGGTGAATGTAGTTGTTTGTGAGTTTGTCTTGCCTTCGGTGTTGCTGGCACATAAGTATCAAGAAATTCATTTGACATTAAACTAAAGTACATGTGCAAATTTCATTCAAAAAAGAAAGATAAGGATTTCTACTACGATGTATCANAAAAATTAAAAAAAAAAGAAAAAAAGAAAAAGAAAAAGTTGGGCTCCATATTGGAGAGAGCGAGAAATTTGGTGAATGTAGTTGTTTGTGAGTTTGTCTTGCCTTCGGTGTTGCTGGCACATAAGTATCAAGAAATTCATTTGACATTAAACAGATCAACGTGATTTTCACCATAGCCACATGTGCAAATTTCATTCAAAAAAGAAAGATAAGGATTTCTACTATGATGTATCATAAAATTTGATCATATTTGAGTAACGTGTTACCTCTGTCCATAGTGTCATATATGGAATTACTGGTTCCAGGCATCTACTTTAGTTTTATGGGTGAAAAGGTCAGACCATACAGTTTCATGATTTTCACCATAGCCACATGTACAAATTTCATTCAAAAAAAGAAAGAAGGATTTCTACTATGATGTCTCATAAAATTTGATCATATTTGAGTAATGTGTTACCTCTGCCCGCAGCGTCATATAGGGAATTACTAGTTCTAGGTATCTACTGTAGTTTTACGGGTGAAAAGGTCAGACCATACAGTTTCATATATTCCTATTTCCTTCATCAATTCATGCATTCTTTCCTAGGCTTTTATTCCTTTTAGTTAGGTTCATTTGATATAAAGCAAGAATTCATTAATTTAGGACATGTTATGTAGTTCACATCACATAAATCTTGAAGATTGTTCTCATGGATGATTTTTGTCATTTAGGACACTAACTGGAATTTTGCTGGCCGGTGTGGGTAACGTCGACTTGCGGAGAAAGACAAACTATCTTATTGTTGATTCAAGTATGCATATGAGCCTTAATGAAATTTATTATATCATGCGTTTAATGAACTACTAGAGCAACAATAATCATGTTGTAATTCTTAGCGAGTTTACATTTTATCATTCTGATTGTCTTAGGTGTGTATGTGTGTATGTATTTGGACTTATCAAGAAAAAGAAAATTGTTTTTTTTGTTTTTTTTTTCTCTCTCTTAATTAAAACAGGAAATTAATTTTTTTTTATTACTAATTAGTTTCAGAATGAGAAGAAGGAAATGCTTTATTTTTGTAACATATACCTTATCGATTCTCCATTCTGTAATGAACTATTCTGCCTTTCTGATGTAATCCTAAATTAAGTTGATGAAAGTCTTCATTGCTAGGTTTTGGGTGCTAATATGTTTGCTATTGCCTCCTCTAAAGTTCCTGCATGGTCTGTGACTCTGTGTAAGTACCTGTTGTGGTGTCTCCTCAAGGTTGATACGTCCAGCTTGCAAACCAAATAGCTCGATCAACTTCCCCATTGTTGGATGTCTAATTAGATATGTTCTTCTTTCTACTTAATTCAAGTTGAGCATACTAGCCTGCCACTTTCAATTCATCAGAATTCTAGAAATTGCTCCCTCTAATTACTCTCCATAGTGTTGCGGTCTGTTCATGTCTTTCATTTATAATTACATGGTAGCTTCCCTGTGGCAACTTGCTAAAGGGAATGTCTGTTCACTGGCTTGGTATTTTGCATAATCTGGAAGGTGTATGAGGTTTTAGTCTTGAGGAAGGGTCTGGAATGAGGCATAAGGAAAATGCTCTGGGTGCAATTTGAGAGTCAACTACTTTGCCTCAAGGTCTAAGGTTTGATCCTCACAGGTGTGTCATGATTTTTGGGATGCTTTTTATGTGTGATATGCATGCCTGAAGATAGGGGTTTTACAGAATTGAGCTGCATGTGTAAGTTACCCATGAACAAAGGATTGGTGAGGCTAAAGATTTACTTTTACAACTTTCGTATGTAGGAGCTTTTATGATGAAAAATAGGTACGTATTTTTTTTCTTTTTGTTCTATAAAGTGGTTGTCTCTTTTTCATTGAAGTTTTCTTATAATAATCAATACTTCTTTAATGTGCTCTTTCTTGGTTTGATTGCTTTCTAAGGTTTGGAAGAATAAGTACCTTAAGTTCTTGGGGATTTTAATATGTTTTTCCTTCTTGCATAATCTCTTAGGGATTTTACTATAACTCATGGTCTAAATCATTGATTTTTCTTTCAATTTCTAACTTAGCTTTGAAAAAGCATACCCATTTGTTTTGAGGGAAATTACTGTGTAACAACAGAGGGAAAGCACTAACTACTCTTGTGCTATCACTCTAAAACTACTAATCAAATTATAATTGAAGCCTTTTAAATCACTTATAAAGTTGTGTTTTATTTGGTAAGAAATCCATGTGGGTCTTAGCATCTATTTTTGACCAACTTTATGAGGTGTCATAAAGTTAGTCCACGTGGACTAACTTTATGTGGGTCTTAGCATCCATCTTCCTAAAGGGGCAATTTAGAAGCTAGGGATTGGTAGTTATTTGAAGCTTCCAAATGCTTCCCAAGCTATGCTTTTAGTGAGAAGAAGAGAGATTCGGAGAAAAAGAAAAAAGAAAAAAAAAACCCACAAAACCCAGTTGAGTTTTTAACCTGGAAAGCCTGGAACTTGAGCCTTTGAAACTGTGTAAGAAGAGAAGAAGAAGAAGAAGAAGAAGATAGTGCTGAAGGGCAAATGGCTCAGAGAGAACATTGCGAAGGTGTATGGCGTGTATGATCTTGGAGCCTGCAATGGTCGTGCTATATTTATAGAGCAGACAAGGCCACACCCAACCCAAGACCCACATTTCTTCGTAATTGAATAATGCCTATTTTATTTTATTTATCTAATTATTTAAGAATGTCAAAATGATGGATGGATCCTCTAAAAGAATGTGAGATTCTCGTATTCTTATTCCGATCCTGACCACTCAAAATTAAATATTAAAATATTAATTAATTCTTAAAAAAATAATAATAATAAAAAATTTAAAATCAAAGAAGGAAAAAGTTGGGCTCCATATTGGAGAGCGCGAGAAATTTGGCGTTGTTTTACTGAATAATGCCTCATGTTTTTTTTTTTTCTTTATCTAATTATTTAACAATGTTAAAATGATACTTAATTCATTCATTGATTAGTTGAAAAGCATCCGATCAGTGATAATTTTGTTGAATAAATGTTAGATGAAATTATAGGATTAGCCTATTCTTTCAATAAACAATATATATATATATTCCAATGTAAAACACTAAACCATGGTAGGCTCTGGGCCTCTGGCCCACTGATGCTGTGGCAAGTAGTCTAATCACCACACCCGTTAGCTTTTTAGGCGCCGTATTTGTTTTTTATTTATTTATTTTACTTTACAGTTTGAATTCATAAACATTTATGCAGAGGTTTTTTTTAAAATTTTTTTATAGATTAGCTTTTCGGTGCGGATTCTTTTGACTTATTTTGCGGTTCACGTGGTTAAGGCAAAGGCCCAGCGATTAAGTGGGCCCTATCAATTCCGGAAAGAATAAGATTCGGAGAAAGAGCCCGTCATCGTGACATCATAATCCACGGGAAAACACTTTCCAGTTGTTTCACAGCTTCTTATTTTGCTTTTTAAAATTATCATTAGGAAAATGTTAGATATTTTTTTTAATTATTTTTTAGTATTTTTTTAATTAAAATTTAACTTTTAAAATTATCTTTATTATATTAAAATTTAAAATTAAATACTATTTTAGTACTTCATTTATCTCAAAGCTTTGCTCTGTAAAACAACTATCTCAGCAGGTGACTTGGCATTCCAAAAATATATTCTTTTACTCCACTACTTCACTTTTACCCTTTCACATGCCGACACCTCATTGTATTTTCTTTTATTTATTTTCTCGCCCCTGAATTATGCAGCCAGCACTTGTCCCATTCTCTTTTTTTTTTTTTTTTTTTTTTTTTCCTTTTCTCTTTCTCCCTTCCACATTCAGCGGTCGAAAATCATTGCATTTGTTTTTATTTTCTTTCTTCCTCCTGTCTGTTGAACCTGGAAAACACGTCTATTATGACTTTAAGGCTAGTGCATCCAAGGCCACCATCATTTTTTTTAATAATATATATAGTAGGGTTGAATAGGAATTGGAGGCACTACCAACTAAGAACATTTCATTCTTTATTACGTTATTGTCTCGAGATTCCAAAGTACCCACCATTTTTTTATAGTATATATAATAGGGTTAAATATCAATGCGGGCACTGCTAAGTTTTTTCTATTTCACGCGCCGTCCTACTAGTTATATAATATATATCCAGTGAACATGGAGCAATACTGCTACCCCCACTATACTATTTAAGTAATATGTTACATGAACAATACAATTAAATAAACCCTATGTATACCCATGATATTATTAATAAAATAACTAATTAAACCCAATAGAATTCTTATCCATGGACTAGGACCCCCTTGAATTAGGGGGAAATTCGAGAATATTATGATGTTGATCCAACGGCCTAGAACATTTCTACTAAATAATAATAAAAAATTATTATTTACATTATTAAAAAATTAAAATTTTTTTAAAAAAAGAAATAGGATGATTGGTCACCTCATTTTGCCACAGGTAGTGGCCGAAGCTACCCTTGACCCTTGGGGTGGTTTCACCACCTCATTTTGCCACAGGTGGTGGCTGAAGCTATCCTTGGCCCTTGGGGTAGCTTGGCCCGGCCCTGAAGGGCTATTGTGTTTTTTTTTATTTGGCCATCTGGTTGGCCCAACCACCCCAACGCCACTTGCTGATGACCCATTCATGGCACCTCACCACCGCAGTGCTCCCATGCGGATGATCCACTTCCTCCTTCCCCACCATCACCATTTTACAGCTCCCACTGCACTGAAACACAGGGCAAGAACCTCAGATCCCCACACCCTTCGCAAACACCCAGACCTCTCTTCTTTGGAAGCCCATCAAGAAGCTCACCCAGCAAGCCCTCCTCCACTAAATCATGGGGTGGAATCTTTCATGGGAGTTTGAAGTGGAACAGGTGGGAGAATAAAAGAACAGTGGAAACTGGCAGAGAGAATGCATCTTAAAAAACACATAATAATCCCAAGAAGAGGGCAGTGAGAACAGAGAGATTCAGAAAGAAAAAAAGAAAAAAAGAAAAAAAAAACCCACAAAACCCAGTTGAGTTTTTAACCTGGAAAGCCTGGAACTTGAGACTTTGAAACTGTGTAAGAAGAGAAGAAGAAGAAGAAGATAGTGCTGAAGGGCAAATGGCTCAGAGAGAATATTGCGAAGGTGTATGGCGTGTATGGTCTTGGAGCCTGCAATGGTCATGCTATATTTATAGAGCGGGAGATGCTATAATGCATTCTTCCAACCATCTCCTCCTCATCTTTTCTCTCACACTTTTTCTTCTATCATGAGACCCACTCAAAATTAAATATTAAAATATTAATTAATTCTAAAAAAATAAAATTTAAAATCAAAAAAAGAAAAAGTTGGGCTCCATATTGGAGAGCACGAGAAATTTGGCGTTGTTTTACTGAATAATGCCTCATGTTATTTTCTTTTTTCTTTATCTAATTATTTAACAATGTTAAAATGATACTTAATTCATTCATTGATTAGTTGAAAAGCATCCAATCAGTGATAATTTTGTTGAATAAATGTGAGATGAAATTATAGGATTAGCCTATTCTTTCAATAAATAATATATATATATATATATATTCCGATGTAAGACACTAAACCATGGTAGGCTCTGGCCCACTGATGCTGTGGCAAGTAGTCTAATCACCACACCCCGTTAGCTCTTTAGGCGTCGTATTTGTTTTTTTTGTTTTATTTATTTATTTTACTTTACAGTTTGAATTCATAATATGCAGATGTTTTTTTTTTTTAGATTAGCTTTTCGGTGCGGATTCTTTTGACTTATTTTGCGGTTCTGGTGGACCACATGGTTAAGGCAAAGGCCCAGCGTTTAAGTGGGCCCTACCTATTCCGGAAAGAATAAGATTCGGAGAAAGAGCCTGTCATCGTGACATCATAAGCCACCCGAATACACTTTCCAGTTGTTTCACAGCTTCTTATTTTGCTTTTTAAAATTATTACTGAAAAAATGTTAGATACTTTTTTAGTATTTTTTTTTTTTTAATTTGGATCATTATTATTATATTAAAATTTAAAATTAAATATTTTTTTAGTACTTCAATTTGCACTTTTTTTATTTTTTCTTTCTTAAGTTTTTAAAACAGTTAAATACGGTACCTCGTCTATGATAAAATATAAAATTAATACCTCGTTAATTTACGTCAGTTCTAATTAACATAATTTCACGTCATCACCTCGTAAATGAGCTGTAAGATTGATATCTGTCTTTTGCTCTATATTAGTACATGTAACTGACCACATCATCTAACTATTAACAGAATTTCACGTCATCACCACGTAAATGAGCTGTAAGGCTGATATCTGTCCCTAGTTCCATATTAGCACATGTAACTGGCCACATCGTTTAACTGGATTCCTCCTAAACCCTGGCCACATTATCTAAACCTAAATCAAACTCAGGTTTGAAGAAGAATGAGGAATCATGAAAAACTTTATCTTCTTCCAATAGAAATTAAAACTAAAAAAATGAAGGAAATATTTCAATTTTTTAAAAATATTACCACTAGAATAAGACAAATATTTTTAAAATAAACCATTAAGCATCCATAGCAGTCTCTTCAAATTTTACTCTTCAAAATAACCAAAAGTACATTTTTGATTATTTTAACAACTCACATTTTTAAAGCACCATTTTCAGTCTCACTACTTTAACAATTCACTTTCACTATTTCATTTACATATTATTTTTCAAATATTTGTTTATTCTTTCTCTAACTTTTATATTTTTGAATGTTCATATTTTTCTGATGATCTATTTTACGAATATGTCTTATTCTAACGGTAATATTTTTAAAAATAGTATTCTTAATTTCTTATGATATGTTAAACAAAAGAAACCAATAAAACATTAAAATTGTTGTATTCTGAAAGTTTTAATGTAGCTGATTGATGTATATACCTGTGTTATTACATCTACCCTTTGTTTGGTAGTCAAGAAAATGAAAGGAAATAAGGAAAATCTAAAAACTCCTCAAAAACCACATAACATAACTCAACAAACCCAAATAATCGCATTGCTAATTTTTTTCAAATGAGTTTTATAATTTTTAAATAAAATTTGGAATGTATATAACAAAATAATTATAAATTTCAAAGGAATAATTTTTAAAAAAAATTATAAGCAGTCAAATATTATTAAAAGAGAACAAAAATGAAACCTAGGTAGACATAATAAAGAGAGAGAAATGAAAAAGGACAGAGAAAATATATTTGTTTAATGAATAGAGAGTGAATAGTAAATTTTATATTTGAATATTTACCGTTGATGATGTTATATTGTTATTTTTTTGGTTAAAATAGAGAGGCTAAAAAGTGGCATTTTAAGCCCTTTTAGTTAAATTGCTTCTTCAAAATAACCAAAAAATAGATTTGAAGAGGCTATAGTTTTTTTTTTTTTTTTTTGACATGTCCGCACAAGAGGGGAAGAAGAGGCTATAGTTGATGCTTTAACAAACATTCAAAAGTATAAAAGTTAAAGAAAGAACAAAAAAAATCTTTAAAAAATAATATTTAAATAAAATAGTAAAAGTTTATTATTAAAGTAATGAAACTGTTGTGGGTGCTCTAAAAATATAAGTTGTTAAAATAACTAAAAATGTACTTTTAGTTATTTTGATGAGTAAAAGTGGATATAAATAGGTTTTATCTATCTACTTGTATTGTAGATATGTACATAGTAATATAGTGGGGGACCTGGGGGTAGCAGTCTTGCTCCATGTTCACTGGATGTATATTATATAATATTTATATATAAGACCATTCAAAACCAGGGAGCTAGATGAGCCTTCAATGGATACTTCATCAGTGAATCATCACCAATATTTCACCATGGTGAATTCCTGCTTTTCTGACAAATCAACCTCCACAGCCTTCCGCTCAAAATTCCATACCAAATTGGCAACAAAAGAGTCGAAATGAATCATTGCCCCAAACCAACAACGTGTCTTCAAGTTTAAGAAACTTCATGCACGAGCTAATCATTTCCCCGTCTTCAAGCCTCCTCTTTTCCCCTGGAAACTCCAAATCCAACAACGTATCCACTTACGACATCACCACAAAGTAATCAGGTTATAGGTAAAGAAATTTTATATATATAGAGAGAAGAGAGACAAATAATTTTAAAAAATCGGTTATAGTGGTTGGTCTTGGATCCGAAAATAAGTTAAAGGCTAATGTTGGGCCGTTATTTGGGTCTTGAACGGCCCAATGGGATTGCATTCTGACAGTTTGTTAACTTTGACCATGTAGGAGAAAGCGGATTTGGGGCGGATTTTTTAAGCTATGTAGCATTACTCATATATAGGTATGAAATTTTAGTTAGTTATGGTTTGATTTTTCCTTTGAATGGGTTTTCGTTGGGTTGTTGCTAAATCGAAAATGGGTATGAAATTTTAGTTAGTTATGGTTTGTTTTTCCTTTGTATTACGGCTGAGATTTTTTTAAAACAATTTAAGACTAACAATCGGCCATGTTTTATAAAATAAAGTTAACGGGTGCGACCGTGAGCGGCCATTGCTTGGCGCCGTTACCCCACTTAATTGCATTAAAAAACTACAATTGCATTAAAAAACTAACCACATTTATCGCATTACTCAAAAAAATTTCCCCCCCAAACCTTCGCTCCTCTCTCCCATACCTTGATTCTCCCACTCCTCCACACTGTGCTCCTCTCAGTCGACGGATCAGCCACCCTTCACGTGATGCCAAATCGTGGACAGAAAGCATCATTCGACCGCAGGTCACGAACCACCGTACGCCACAAACCCACAAGCACTGTACAGTCTGTAGACCGCCATGCCCACAGCCACCGTACACTGCTGATAAACCACGCCGGACGAAGCACCATCGTCGAAGAATATCCAAGCTAGGGGTAAGCTTTTCTCTCTCTCTTTCCTTTGGTAGTGGGACCAGATCTGGCTTTTTCTTCCATTTTTTTTTTCCTCTGTTGTACATAAAAGCTTGGCCTCTTGATTTAACTAAGAAGAAACATATATCACTGTTGGCAGAGAGTGCAGGGAAGTGTGCGTGCGTGTGATTGTGACTGTGAGAGATATAAGTGGGAAAGTTAGGACTTTTAGTAAATATTTGAATTTATCGTTAATAGTATCAAGGACATTCTGGATTTTTTTAAGCGTTTGATTTGCCTTTTTTACTTCTCACTGTTCATCTGATTGTATTAACCTTTTTTTATTTTGCGATTTTTTTTATGATAATTAAATCTCTTTCAAAATGCTTATTGTTGGACGGATGGCTGAATAGCACAAGATGTTGAGATGATGAAGTATCTCATGATTCCACTTGGCAAGACTCAAGAGCTCCTCATTTCTCATCTCAAGCGGAGCTTGATGGAAAAGAAATGATAACTACAAATGCACATTCACAATATAGAAAGCATTGTTTCCTTATGCAATTGCTACATTGAATATTAGTCTCTGCTGAAGGTTTTAGATATTTCTTTTTGGTATTATCTTGTATAAACACTAATTTTGCTGAAACTTTTTCTAAATGAAATTTGGGTATCTTTTTGGTGCCTATGTTGAGCTATTTTCTACGTACTTTTGGTGTATGGCCGTGGCACAAACCTTTTTATCTACTTGTTACTTGTTAGGGAGGGAGGGGCAATCATGGGATGGGTTCGCCATGCTGCTAAGTGTAGGCAGCATGAATCAAACTGGAATGATCAAATGGTGAATTGGGTTTAATTAACTGGCAAGATAATGATTGAATATCTCAACCATTTAAGAAGGTTTCCCTGTTAGAGTGCGTTTATGGTTTTCAAATGAAATTGAATGACTGCTTCCAACAAATGCTAGCTTGTAGAAACAATTTCTAAACAATTTTGAGATATAACATAAATGGGAAGTTGATCACATCTCCCTCGCGAGAGATGTGGATAATTTTGATTTTGAAATAAAATTCAATCCTCTTAAGGTGGTGTTTGACAACCATTTTCGGGATACACTGTTCATGGTTGCACTGTAGCGCTTTTGTCGTTATATGTATAAAATTGTCACTGACGTGTTCCTCATCGCAGCGAAATTACGTTTATATCCTTATATGCCTTTCATCTTCTATTAGGGTTTTCTTTCTCGTTTTCTCACTCTCGTTCTTCCGCTGTTCCTTTGTTGTGTGCAATCTGGCGGCCGAAGACGAGGTGTGGATCGGACTGGTACTTGGTGATGGGAGTGACCTCCAGCTGGGGCTGGGTCTCCCCTTCCAGCCTCATGTCGACGTCGTAGACCACGCGGTCGCCGCCCAAGTGCCGGCCCTTAGGGAGCTTACTGCTCGGCATTCGAAACGGCGAAGATCAATTTCTCGGTGACGGGCGCTCAAATCGCCGATT
The DNA here is from genome assembly GCA_006937295.1 of Carpinus fangiana. Classification (NCBI taxonomy): domain Eukaryota; kingdom Viridiplantae; phylum Streptophyta; class Magnoliopsida; order Fagales; family Betulaceae; genus Carpinus; species Carpinus fangiana. Next base: position 34,820,092 of record CM017322.1, read on the forward strand.
TTCGGGTCAGAGACGACGAGGGGGCGAGGGTTTTGGGCGTTTCAGCCGGTTTGGGGAGGTCGAACGTTCCGGTTCAACGAGTGTAATGAGGGCGACGACGAGTATGGAGGTCGAACGGTCCGGGCCCAGGGTTGCTGCGGTGGTTGCTCCGCCGAGGGTGAAGGTGGTTGCATCAGTGCCGCCCGTGCACCCGGCCGCACCCGATGACTGCCGCAGCGACTGCAGCTCCTCGTCTTCGGTCGTCGACGACAACAATGACAACGACTGCGTGCTCACCTTGTCGTTTCGGAGGAAATTTCTTCCGTTCGATCTCAACCTCCCGCCTCCGATGGACGGCGACGATTGCGATCTTCATGCCACGGCTCTGTGTCTCTGAATCAACGGTCACTTTTTTCGATTTCGAGCAACGTTTTTCTTTTTTGTACCTTATTTTCTCGAGAAAAAAAATCGATAATTGGGATTTTGTTCTTTTTTTTCTTTTCAAATTCTAAAATTCTACCTTGTTAGACTATTATGTAAGAATAGTTGTAATTTGGATTGCTATGCGATCAGGGGTTTCTTCGACTTTCATGGGCTTTGAATATTTGTATCCCTTGGAGAGGAGGTGTGGGGTAGGAGAGGGAGCGCTGGTGGTGCAAAGTTGCGTTTTGCGGTTGAGGATGGTAAGGGTAGTGGTGATATGGGCTGGGTTGAAACGGTGCAGATTGGGGCGGGTACGAGTAGGGGCCGGAGGGAGGCGGAAATGGGGGCAAAATGTTTAGATTTGGAGGGTTTGGTGGTTGCGGCGGTGAAGGGTTCGTGGGTTTGAAGAAGCTCTGCATGTCGAAGGTGGGGATGGGCTGCGGTTGCTGGTTCGGGTTACCAAACGAAGCCATGGAAAGAGAGAGAGAGAGAGAGAAAGAGGGAGGAGATTTGAGATGAGGGTAAAATTGTAATTACAAACCAAACCTTTTAATAAAAAGTCAACAACAACAGGCGCTACAGTACAACCCTGATGAACAGTGTATCCAGAAACTGGTTATCAAGCAACCCCTAAATAATAAAAAAGAACGTACTTATCACAAATTGCCTATAAAGGATATGGGACATTCATTAACTAAACATGAAAGTAATGGATAAATGAGGCGAACGCTTACATGATCTACTCACAACCACTGTATTTACAAGACCACACAATTCTCTTTCTTTTGGTAAGTTCAATGAAACTTCCAAACTGATAAATACAATGTCAGTAAGTATGTCTTTAGCCTCTAGTAACTTCATGAGGCATAATCTCATTGTAGACTCTACGTATAGTGTATCTCATCTTTGTATTCAGAAAGACAGTTGTTTTTTGCAATCACAGAGCTATTGCAAGAAAGTATGCATTACTGTCTTTGGGTCCATGGAATTCCACATAGAACTCTTGCATGCCATCGTCGATCATCTCCACCTTGTAATCACTCCTCATCCTAGTTCACACCAATCAGACCAAAAACACAAAAACAAAACAAAAATTGAGTAGAGAAAGTTGTCGAGGCTGAAAGCATCATCCTAGCTAGTTCACGCCAATCATACCAAAAACACAAACAAAACAAAAATTGAGTACAAACAGTTGTTGAGGCTGAGAAAGTTGTATAGAGAAGCAACAAATGGAGTAATATACAACAACAATCATCCAAAGTGGTATCTCCAAGCACCATGCACTCAATATAATGTTAGAAAACAGGAATGAGATAAACCAATCACATGAAACACTTTGTAGTACATATCATACAATTAATAATGCTTGTGCTCTCATAACTTAGAATTGCATTTCAGACTTATTCGGCATATTGAGGAGTTCCAAATGTTAACAATGAAACATAAAAAGAATCAAATCATTAACAAAAATCAAAGCCCACAAAACCCAGAGTCCAGAAGCCAAGGCTTTAGCTACCAATCACGAAAAAAGGAGGGTAAATTCCTCGGGGAACTCCTCAGCAATACCAAACGCTTAAAAAATAAAAAAATGTCCTTGATACTATTAACAATTTGAAGATGACCAACAAAAAATTCAAGACGGATTCAAAAGATTCACTAAAAATCCTAACTTTCGCATCGATATGTTTCTTCTTAGTTGATTCAAGAGGCCATGTTTTTTCTGCAACAGAAATAAAAAAAAAATAAATAAATAACAAGAAAAGGAAGAGAAAGCCAGATCTGGGGTCACAATACCAGAGGGAAAGAGAGAGAGAGAGAGAGAGAGAGAGAAAAGCTTGCATGAAGGGGTACGATGGCTGTGGGCTTGCATGAAGGGGTGACTGAGAGGAGCACGGTGGGGAGGGAGGAGAGAAGATTTTGGGGGAAATTTTTTTTGAGTAATGCGTTAGAAAAAAAAAAAGAAAAAAGAAAAAAAAGGCGTTTTGAAGGTCTTATTTTTTTTTAATGCAATAAAGTGGGCTAACGGCCTGTTTTGGTAAGTCTAGAAAACCTTAAAACTGTGCTGTTTTGATGTTTATTTTAATAAATTTTTTCATGGGAAAAATATAAAAAAGGCCTATCAACTATCAGTCATTTATGATTTAGTCTCTTAAACTGTCAAAAGTGATAAAATGATCCCCAAATTACTTGACAATTGTATTTTGGCCCCCTCTGTTAGTCAAGACCATCAAATTGGATGAAAAATACAAAACAACGTCGTTTTTTGGTGTTAAGTTACTAAAATGCCTTTTTGAAAAAAAAAATCAATTTAAAAAATGCCCTCCAAAAACGACGTGGTTTTGAAAAAGAAAAAAAAAAGAAGAAAGAAGAAGAAGAAGAACGGTAGAAATCGCTAGCTGGCGTGCTCACTGGGTGAAGCGGGATAGCCGCGAGGACACAGGCGAAGCGGGGGTGCTGACTAGCTGGCGTGGTGGGTCGCCTCGAGGCGAGGACACCGGCGAGGCGAGGCCAAAGAGGTCTACCCCGTCCTCTTTCTAATTCTCGTCCTCTCTATGTCGTACTCACTATCTGGCTTTAAAAAAAGAAGAAGAAGGAATTGAAAGTGTAGAAAAGAAGACATTTGGGAGAAGCTAGCTGGAAAGAGAATTAAGAAAAGAAAGAGAAGAAAAAGGAGATGGGGCATGGCAGCAATAGGTGAAAGAAAGAAAAGAAAAAGGAGAAGGTGGAAATGGGGTGTGGTAGGCATAATAATGGAAAAGAAAAGAAAAGAAAAGAAAAACAAATAAAATGAGAACGGATTCGTTGATTGTGGGGACAAAGAAGAAAGATGATAAAGTAAATATGAAATAAAACAATAATGAAAGAACAGATTCGTTAATTGAAGGGAGAAGGAGAATAAACACGTATAAAAACCATTTGGTCATTTCCTCTGTTTTCGCTTTATAAAACAGAGTCTAACAGAGTGGTGTAAAATAAACAACATGAAAAAGGTGTATAAGGCACATTGGGAATTTAACAAAAGAAAACACACTGAAAGTCTGAAACACATTCACACACCCACTCAACTCCGCCGCGCGCCTATATATACAGTTACTGCGCGCAGATAGTATAGATATAGCATCAACACGTACGCACAAGCAGGCATAGAGAGAGACAGAGATCATAGATGGAATGGAGGAAAACGTTATCTGGACGTGATACTGGTGCCATTGGGTGTGCTAATAAACATTGCCTACCATGCTTCGCTGTGGCATAAAGTCCGGACACAGCCGCTTACAACCATTATCGGAACATATTCAAAGGCTCAACGCTTATGGGTCCCGGGAACATATTCAAAGACTCAGCTTCACCGGCGACTTGTCCTTGCCGTCGCCGGTGACTTCTGAACTCGCTTGCACCAACAGTTTGGCACCAACGCTAGCTCTTCGTGAGCCCCGGTGCGCAAACCCAAACACCTCGCAGTGGTTGCCTTCGTGGAGCCATGAGTTCGCCGGCGAGGTGGGACTGGCGAGGTGGAGCCAGCAAAAGTGCGACACGAGCTCGGGCAGGCCGGCGTTCTTCTTCTTCTTCTTTCTTTTTTTTTTTTCTTTTTTTTTTTTTTTTTTCAAAACGATGTCGTTTTGGGGGGTATTTTTTAAATTAATTTTTTTTTTCTAAAATGGCATTTTAGTAACTTAACACCAAAAACGACGTCGTTTTGCATTTTCCATCCAATTTGACGGTCTTAACTAACGGAGGGGGCCAAAATACAACTGTCATGTAGTTTGGAGGGCCATTTTATCACTTTTGATAGTTTAGTGGGCTAAATCGTAAATGATTTATAGTTAAGGGGTTTTTTTACATTTTTCCCTTTTTTCATCTTATATGACGGTAATGATTAACAGAGTGGCTAAAATGCAATTATTTGATAATTTATGACTATTTTATTACTTTTTTGAACATCAAGCCAAAATAAAAGTGACTGATTATTTGAGGGCTGAATTATATTTTTTCCAATAAAACATTTATGCAGAGCCTTTTTTTTTTTTTTTAATAGATTAGCTTTTCGGTGCGGTACTTTCTTGCACTTATTTTGCGGTTGACGTGGGTAAAACTGTAAAAGCCAAAGGCCAGCGATTCAGTGGTCCCTACCAATTCCGGAAGGAAGAAGATTCCGAGAAAGAGCCTGTAATCGTGACATAAGAAGCTACCGGGAAACTCCTTTCTGTTGTTGACTTGTTTCTCTACTTTTTAAGCAGCTTCTTCAAATTTAATAATAATAACCTTTCACAAATTTAATCCTAATAGTAAGATGGGAATGAGATATTTATCCATTAGTATTAAGCTTTTAGAATAAATTGTCGCGATTTATATGGTTTCAAAGCATGCACCACTTTTTTATGGTGCATTTTCTTGGTTTTTCAATCTAGATCCAGAGGACTGAGCCAATTTTTGGCCCATTTCTTGTTACTTACTTGTATTTGTTACAGTATATTTTATTTTTTAGATAGTTGTTGAGGAGCCTACCTTTATTTTGATTCTAGGATAGTGGGAAAGATCCTCTCCTATAATCAATTTTCTTATTTGATTAAAAAAGAGAGAGAATAAAATAGTATCAAAATAGAGGTCTTAAGTTGGAATCCTTGAATTAATCCATCTCAATTTAAAATTAAATGTTTCATATGTCAGTCTTATCGGTTAAAAGAAAATTTGAGCTACACGTAAAACTTCGAGAAAAATGGTGATTCATTGATTCAACATGGTATACCATATATGGTATAGCATCACTCTCACACGCTCGTCCACTTATTCTCGTTCTCATTATATATATTCTAAGGTTATGAATTGAAATGTTTAGCTGTATATTCATACAGAATGATATTTAAAGGATTTATTCTTATTTAAAAAATAAAATTGAAGTGGGTACCTCGTTGTACATAATACTACATAATATATATCCAGTGAATATGATGGAGCAAGACTGCTACCCCCACTATATTATTATGTAATATGTACAATATAAGTCTATGTATAATATATGTTCGTTTAATCGGTTAGGACTATGTCTAATAAAACGAAGGTTACTAGTTCGAATTCTTCTTCTCCTCTTACGCGGACATGTAAAAAAAAAAACCTATACATATCCATGATATTATTAATAAAATAACTAATTAAACCCAATAGAATCCTTATCCATGCATATAATCTTTATAAATTAATCAGTGATTGCTCGCAATTTTAAATTGTTGCCCCACTTTCCCTTCAAGAAAAAAGTTGGTATCAAGGGATAGGGTCCATATATTAGATCTCAACCTGGGTTGAACAAATTTATTCTAATTTAATTTATAAAAATAAAATATATCTAATTTTTTAATAATATGTGAGATGCTTACGATTTTTAAATAAATTTTATTTTAACTTTGGTTAGGTTATTAAAAAAAATGTGTTTTTCATATGTTTAAAAGACACATTATTTTTATAAACTAGGTTTGACAGTTTGAAAGAAAACTCTGTTGAACATTATTTGTCCTTTTTGGTCAAAAAGTATTACATGTTACATTTTTTTTATTATTATTATTTTAAAGAGAAATGTTACATGTATTTTTAATGGCTTACTTCTTAATATAATGATATATTATATATAACATTTTTTAAAAAAAAACAAAAAAAACGGTGAAGCAGGAAAGAAAACCATATTAAGCCCAGGAGCCCAATTATATTTGTGGGCTTCTGGGCTACATTGCTAATTTTCCAAGACATGTCGGTAGCTAACCAAAAGGGATTCAAATCCGGGTCAGTGCCCTTCGGGTCTCAATCATTTTTTAATTTATTCTTTACTTTGCGGCACTTCAAAATCTCTCTCTCTCTCTCTCTGTGTGATCCGAAGCCTGAGTCACGAACACACCGTTTTCTCGGGTAAATCTTTTTGAAGAAATTAACAAGTTTACCAATTTTCACGAATTTTAATTTATTGCACAATGTTGCTATCAGTACTTGCTTAATTTTCAATTTCTAATTGTCGTGCTTAATTGTAGCTTAAATTTTCATTAGATGATCCAATTTCCTTGTTTTCTTGAAGAAGAGAATGCGGATGGAAGGAATTTAAATATCGGAAAACACTTTCTGATTTTTTTCTTGTTTTCTGAGAAATATTGGGTTTTTTTTCCTCTCTGTTTGGCTGCTGAGAAACCGAGGAAAGGAGAAGAAAGTTGTGGAATTTTTTTTTTTTTGTGTGTTGCACGAGTGGAAATGACTAATGAACTGAGCTAAAGTTGTTGATTTGGGCTGATTTGGATGTGGTTTTTTCTTTGTAATTGTATGGGTTTCAAATTATAAATAGAAAAAAAAAAAAAGTTAAGATTTTGATATTTAGATTGCTTTTCTTCTCCAATACTATGTAAGCAACTAAACAACAGGGAAAAAATGGGGTTGAAAATATTTCCGTTTACAAATTCCAGTTATCCGTATTTCTACCGTTTTACCTATGGACAATTGACATGGACTTATTGTAGCTGTTTGGGACTGAAGGCACGGACTTTTTTCCACATTCCACGTTTAACGCACAAAAGTGAAGAAAACTATAGTAAATTTGCAGTTTAAATTCTCAGACAATAAATGTATTGTTTGGCAGGAGGTCTTGTACATCGCAGTAGTTGCTGTTTCATGTATGTTAATGGTCCTGATGAGTTTTTATTCTTACTTCAGTTGAAAAATACAGATTTAAATGGCCGGCCGAGCTCCAATCCCCAACAAAAGCTCAGCACTTATTTCCATGATTGCAGATGAGGTATGGTGAATGTAGTATTTTGTGATTTTAACTTGCCTTCTGTGTTGCTGACTTGCTGGCATATAAGTATCAAGAAATTCATTTGACATTGGACAGATCAACGTGATTTTCACCATAGTCGCATGTACAAATTTCATTCAAAAAAGAAAGATAAGGATTTCTATATGATGTCTCGTAAAATTTGATCATATTTGAGTTACGTGTTACCTCTGTCCATAGTGTCATATAGGGAATTACTGGTTCCAGGCATCTACTGTAGTTTTATGAGTGAAAGGTCAGACCATACAGTTTCATATATTCCTATTTCCTTCATCAATTCATGCATTTTTTCCCTAGGTTTTTATTCCTTTTAGTTAGAATAGGTTCGTTTGGTATAATGCAAGAATGCATTAATTTAGGACATGTTATGTAGTTCACTTCATATAAATCTTGAAGATTGTTCTCATGGATGATTTTTGTCATTTAGGACACAGTAACTGGATTTTTGCTGGCTGGCGTGGGTAATGTCGACTTGCGGAGAAAGACAAACTATCTTATTGTTGATTCAAGTATGCATATGAACCTTATGGTGGATTATTGAAATTTGTTATATCACTTGTTTAATGAACTACTAGAGCAACAATAATCATGTTGTAATTTGTGTGTATGTGTATGTATTTGGACTTGTCAAGAAAAAGAAAATTGTGTTTTTTTTTTTTTTTTTCCTCTCTCTGTCTCTCTTAATTAAAACAGGAAATTAATTTTTTTCATTACTAATTAGTTTCAGAATGAGAAGAAGGAAATACTTTATTTTTGTAACATATACCTTACCGATTCTCCATTCTGTAATGAACCATTTTGCCTTTCTGATGTAATCCTAAATTAAGTTGATGAAAGCCTTCATTGCTAGGTTTTGGGTGCTAATATGTTTGCTATTACCCCTCTAAAGTTTCTGCATGGTCTGTGTAAGTACCTGTTGTGGTGTCTCCTTAAAGTTGATGTATCCAGCTTGCAAACCAAATAGCTCAACTTCCCCATTGTTGGATGTCTAACTAGATATGTTCTTGTTGAGTATACTAGCCTGCCACTTTCAATTCACCAGGATTCTAGAAATTGCTCCCTCTAATTACTCTCCATAGTGTTGCGGTCTGTTCATGTCTTTCATTTATAATTACATGGTAGCTTCCCTGTAGCAACTTGCTAAAGGGAATGTCTGTTCACTGGCTTGGTATTTTGCATAATCTGGAAGGTGTATGAGGTTTTAGTCTTGAGGAATGGTCTGGAATGAGGCATAAGGAAAATGCTCTGGGTGAAATTTGAAAGTCAACTACTTTGCCTCAAGGTCTAATGTTTGATCCTCACAGGTGTCTCATGATTTTTGGGATGCTTTATGTGTGATATGCATGCCTCAAGGTTGGGGTTTTACAGAATTGAGCTGCATGTGTAAGCTATCCATAAGCAAAGGATTGGCAAGGCTAAAGATTTACTTTTACATTGTAGGAGCTTTTATGATGAAAAATAGATAAGTTATTTTTCTTTTTGTTCTATAAAGTGGTATCTCTTTTTCATTAAAGTTTTCTTATTATAATCAATATTTATTTAACGTGCTCTTTCTTGCTTTGATTGCCTTCTAAGGTTTGAAAGAAGTACCCTGAGTTCTTGGGGATTTTAATATGTTTTTCCTCCTTGCATAACCTCTTGGGGATTTTACTATAACTCAAGGTCTAAATCATTGGTTTTTCTTTCAAGTTCTAACTTAGCTCTGAAAAAGTATACCCATTTGTTTTGAGGGAAATTATTGTAACGACCGAGGGAAAGCACTAGCCACTCCTACTCGCTATTACTCCAAAACTACTAGTCAAGTTACAATTGAAGCTTTCTAAATCACTTATAAAGCCATGTTTCATCTAGTAAGAAATCCATGTGGGTCTTAGCATCCATCTTCCCAATGTAGGACTAACTTTATGAGTTGTCATAGTTACTAAAGGGGCATTTTAGAAGCTAGGGATTGGTAGTTATTTGAATCTTCCAAATGCTTCCCAAGCTATGCATTTAGTGAAGTCTGTGGCTTTGAGGTTTGACATGAAAAGTTAGGTCCCACATTGGGTGGGTGGATTGTGATGGTGTTATATAGGTGCTAGGTCCTACATTGATTTCTTTCTAGTTGAGATTGACCTTTATAAGTGAATCAAAAAGCTCTAGTCATAATTTTGATTAATCCCTTTGAAGTAATAGCGTAGATGTGATCAACTTTTTTCAAAGCCATTACAAATGGTGTCATAGTATAGGGCCTATAGGCTTACAAATGGTAACATAGTATAGGCTAATTATTCCATAGACTTTTATGCTTAGGAGTTGATTTTAATTTAAACAAATGCATTAGGTGTTTAACATAGGGCTTGTCATCGATTTATTTAGAGCCCAAAGTGTAATTGTTGCTTTCTAGTTATTATTAAGTGCTAATTATAGTAGCCTCTTACTTATATTATATTAGTGATAACAAGCTCACTTTGATAGTTATGATTTTAGGAACATCATGCCATCAGGTAAGAAACGATCAGTTAGGATGTGTGGTGGTAGGGACACTTGTGGCACCACGAGAATGAGAAAGTCCACCATTTGCAAGCATGGAGGTAGAGCCTCGGATTCCTGCAAAGAGAGTCAATGCTACTATTGATGCTTTTAACGTTTTAGATGCAGTTTCTTTGAGGTTAATGACGAGGATTGCATGTACCCCTAATAGGAGGGCAAGGGATATGGAGACAAGAGACGGTTATTCATTCGAGTCTTTTAATAAACAACACCCTCTTATATTTGAGGGGAAACCTGAACCATTGGAGTTTGAAAATTGATTCTTGCAGATGGCTTGAGGTTATGGGATGCACTGATGAACAGAAGGTACATATGCTGCCTTCAAGCTTATGGGAGAAACCGAAGATTGTGGAACTTTAAGAATGCTTTTTAAAACTTGAATTAGGTGAAACGAATCTAATCAACGGGGACCCGGTTTAAGAAAGTATTCTATGAGAAGTATTTTTCAAAGATAGTACAGAGAACTCTTTTAGCTAGAAAATTCAAGAAGTCTGTTCGTGAGGATTTTCAAAGGTGTCATAGCAAGAATATACTTGAACTATGCTTGATAAACTGGAACTTGTGGATATATTTAAGGATTTAGACTTGTTTTGTTTATTAATCTTTCCTAAAGGAGTTTTATTATGGTATCGATATTTAGTATTAACTTCTAATAAATGATTTATTGAGGTTATGATTTTGATTGTTGTTAGTTTGATATTTTTGTGTTAATGTGATTGTGGATGTTAGTTGCTCTGGTTTCCGTGTTGTTGAAATTTATTTACTGCAAATTTTGTGATTATTAAAATCATTGTCACTATCATGCATATTTGAAGTTTGGAGTGTGATAGTTGTGGTATCAGAGCAACCTAATAACGTCATGTGACGCTTGGGTACTGCATCATGACATGGATTGTGTAAGGAGATTCTGACACCTCGAAAAGTTAAGCCCCATATTGGGTGAATGGATTGTGATGGTGTTACACTACTAAATGAGACTAGCCTTTATTAGTGATTCCAAGAGCTCAAATTGTAACTTTGATTAATTCTTTTGGAGTAATATCGTTTTCCCTTGGTCTTGACATGCAAAGTCTAATAATACGATTAATTTGGATCTACTTTACTTTGATTATTCTCCAATATGATAAAACCCTATGTGTCAATGCTCATGCAAATGATGGAGCTTTAGTTAATGAGCATTGATGCTTTATGGTTCTCTATATGGTGAACTTGGAACAGTATCTTCAATAAATCACTTCTGAAGTAAAGTCCTCCAAATTTTATATCTTATGATGGCAATTGAGGTGTCTTTTCATTTATAATAGGCCTGCCATTAGACATTCATAGAAGCATGTTCAGATTTCTATTAGTGTATTTTTATTCATGATCCTAAGATTGCAAATGGCAATATATGAAATTCTTTCAGTTTCATTGGTATGAGTTGTCAAAATTTGATGGCCAATGTTGTATCTTTATTGAGTGTTTTTTATTCAATGGAACTAATCATGTCTCCCATATATACTACTATACTGAACCAATCTACATCCTGTCCCTTGCAAGGAATATGTTGAAGATTTATATTAAATGAACATATTTTGTTCTTATCAATTTCTAAGCAAAATTTAATTGTTTCCTATTTTCTGTATTACTGTTATTTGCATTTTGGTTCAGAAACGACAGTCAAAGCGATTGAAGATGCATTCAAAGAGTTCACCACAAAGGAGGACATTGCTATTGTTCTAATCAGCCAATATGTAAGTTTTCTTCTCACCTTGGCATGTAGGTGATCAAGAAAAATTGTGAAAACCAGTTCTTTGTATTAGATGCTTAGAACTTGTTATTTAAGCAAACAACAAAATTCTAATATTTCCAGGTGTATGATTTTCTTGTCCAATTGCATGGTTATCTTAATGCATTTGTAAGCATAGATAAGGTTTTAGGCTGTCCTGATTAGCCTGACAAGAGCATAGATGTCTAGGTGGTTGCATACTTTAGGATGTGTCACATTGTTCATAGTTCTTCAAATTTGTCATGCGCTCTAAGATTTTCCATCACAAACTCACTCTTTCTGCCCCTAACTTATCAGGTTGCAAACATGATAAGGTTCCTGGTTGATAGCTACAATAAGCCAGTACCAGCTATTTTGGAGATCCCTTCCAAGGATCATCCTTATGACCCTACTCATGATTCAGTTCTTTCACGTGTGAAGTATCTCTTCTCTGCTGAATCTGTTGCATCCGGACGGCGTTGAGCATGTCTAGATGTTGTACTGTTCAGGTTGCAAACACGATCATTTTCCTAGATGATGACTACATATATCATGTTTTTCATTTTACTTGCATTGATTGATTTATCCGGCTGCTTTATGTTCTTTTTTTTGTGTGCCTAATTATGAATTATCAATGCAATTTGTTTTCTGGTTATGGTGATAATAGGAATAAGTTGCCACGTTAAATGTTAAAAAGACAGGCATTTTGATACTTTCGTTAGATTGTTTTTATTATGTGTCAACTTCATCATGGGCCTCTCTCCCCCGAGGATTGGAAACAGCTATGGAGTCTAAAACTTCAGCATAGACTCGAAACATTTCCTGTGAAAAATATCTAGGAACATTCTGCCAGTGGGATCCGACATTTTCAAATTTAGTCCTCACGTGGACCAAGATGAAATTTGCAGTCCCCCTTTGCCATGCACTCCCTGAAACACAACATATCCTCTGGCAAGGATTATATTTTGGAACCAAAAATCAAAATGGCATCTCTCTCCCAATTACTGACTGGATCAAGGGCCCTTCTTAGGCCTTCTTCTCCGCTTGCCATTCCTTATAAAGATATTCACGAGTTTCAAGTCACTTTGACCATTACCATGAACCAGATTTGGCTTGCTCGGATTAAAATTTATTGAACTTTTTCATTTTCTAGAAACCTTTTGGGGCTTGATACTATTCATTTAACATTTTTATTTTCTCAACATTCTTACTTTTTACATCACATCAATCATTTTTTATTACTATTCAAATAAAAAAATCATTACCAAAATTTTTCATTCTTATTTCTAAAACCCCAAAAGCATTTAACAAATGAAGCCTCGTGTTGATGACACTCACTCAATTATGCGTCAAATCTCTGAAAAATATCTCCAGGAGAAGCCTTAGTAGAGAAAGGCCAAGCAATCCTCATGGCAGTCAACTGGGCTGCCTCCTCTACCGTTCCCTGATTCAGGTTAAAGGCGACTCTCTCCTAAGAGCATTCAAAATGAGCTTTTCATATTTAATTTTTATTTAAAAAATTTAACAAAACTCATAAAAACACTTATTTAACAAACTCTTTACTGTACTTTATTTTTAAATTTTGTCAGACATACTCCCTATATTTTAAGAGGTAAAAAGTTAAAAGTTAACAATTTTTTATGCTTATTTTTTTACTTTCCTTCTATACTACCCTTTATGCTTATGTTGTTGGTTGCTTTAAAACTAATAAGGAATAATATTTAATTAAAGTAGAGAAAGGAGTAAAGAGTTTGGTATTTAGCTCATCTTAAAAGTGGCTATTCCAATTTGAAAAAAAAATGAACTTTTATCTTCAAATTTGACGTATGTTTGAAGAGCTCGCTATGAATGTTCTTACAACCTTATTATTATTTTATTCACAAAACCCTATTATTTTCAAGGGTTTGCTAGGGGTTTTCATCCTAGTGTTCTCTTAGCGTTCTCCCAGTCTTACGTAGAACATGATTTAAGAAAAAATAAAATTGTAGTACCGTTTTTTTGCCAACAAATTAATTTTTATGAGTTAATATTTAGGTTTTAAAGCTTTAAAACTTGTTTTTTTATTCAAAACTAAAACCTAAGGGTGGAAGGTTAACCCTTTTAGGGATGGTATCACCCAAAATGAATTTGATCATCCTAAATTTAGTGTTAATGCCTCAATTTTGGTGCTAATGCCTCAAATTTGGTGCTAATGTCTAAAAAAACGGGTGGTGAAGACCACTACAATTTTATTTTTTCTTAAATCATGTTTTACGTAAGACTGAGAGAACGCTATGAGAATACTAAGAGAATAACCCCCAGCATTTTCCTTATTTTCATAATGGAGCATCTCTCCATCATTTTGGACATCCATCACAAGTTGCTCATGAACGCTAATTGGACCGCTTTTCCATCACATGTTGCTCATGAACCCTAATTGGACTGCTTCAAATATTATAAGATGTGCAAATTTCAGACCACATCATAATGCTAAATGGGTTGTAACCAACCGTGTGTNCCCCCCCGGCCCTTATAGTCCCACATACTTTTTACCAAAAAAAAAGAAAGAAATGTGTTATAATTTAAGGGGGAAATAAAAGAGATATACATATAAACACACCTAGGGGTGGGCAAATTAACTGCCTACCAATCAACACTTATCAACACTGCTTAACCGATGGTTGATATGTGGTATTTCTATTTTCGACAAACTCGGTTTGGTAGGCAAAATAACATTTTCTAATTGAACCGACTTTACCGATTGACACCTATCGATTTTGCTGACCAATTTTTCATTTCTTTGCTTACCGACATTACCGACCGTCATTCGGTAATGGAACAAAAAGTTGACGGAATAAGTCGATGAAAATTTTGACTTTACCAACAATGACGGTGTTGTAACACCCCCAAAATCAGCCTCAGCCAACTCAGTGGAGTCACTGGCAATTCACCCAATTTAACCAACTTGTGACCAACTAAGTAATCGCCCTTGTAAAATCGTCAGAGTATATGTAAAGGAAGGTGAATAAATCTGAGTTACTACAATCATCAAATAAAAACATGGAGCAACTACGTAGTGAAAACGAACCTGTATAATAAGCGAAGCACAATCAAACAAGTAATAGCGTCTCTTGCCACTTTCTATGGCGATAAGCCTGATTACCTAAAAAATAATAACCGCGTAAGTTTAACGACTTAGTAAGTAAACCCCACACTTAGGTATTACATGAGCCCATTTAGTGAGAGTAGACATGCATTTTGAATAGTAAACAAAAGAGGGCATTACCTACGATAATACACCATTTTTATGGTTTGGGGGTTTTCAAAGCTTATGGTGTAGAATCGGCGATAAGCACCTAAGCGTTTTAATGCAGAAAAAACTAATGCTTTATAAATTGTAACTCACATACATGGTCTACTCGAGATATTACTCATTCTTAGTATGGTTGATTATGTCCTGAGAGAGCTATAATACAATGACAGTGCCTCAGTCATTGTATAACATATCGTACGTAACATTAGTGGCACGATTGGGTCTGACCCCGAGTGGCCTACACCAACTAATGACGTCCGTCATGTAGTGACCGAACCATTGGGAATGGTTGCATGAAGGTCACGAAACCAATGGATCCACAGCCCTCACATAATGCACACATTTGACCATAGTACGCAGTTTATATAGTAAGCCTATAGCCGTTTATACCGCACGTACCGGCGTACCATGCCTTACGATGCATCTTAGTAGTTTATTTAATAATGCAGTTACAAAGTAATTACGGAAAATAAACATGTTCATATCATACGCGTGGTCAGTCAACTGACATATCCCACGGTTTATGTAAAAAGGGTGTAAGTGTTTACTTATCTCGCACATTCGAGCGAATCCTCCGACCAAGCTATTTTATGTTATAATGGATACAGGACACCGTTATTCTAAGCCTTATTAAACCTAGAGTTATGCCTAAGCTAAAGCGTACACGTGTGAAACTTAAGAACAAGTGCTCTACCTATTGACCGTACGTCCGCCCTCGATGGCTTACGTCTGCTCAATGTGTTAAACACACTGTTTTAAGATTCGGACAGTGCATATTTTCAATAGCAATCACAGACCTCTAGACCTCTTCTAAGCTAGTAAAACAGGATATGCAATGAAAGAAATCGCAGAACCATGATCTTTTGAGAAAAATCTTTGAAAACATCGTTATCTTTAAAAGAACGCTTAATGAACACTTGAAGTTCTCATTAAAGCAGAAACATGAGATAACAAGGTAATAATTACAAAGGGAACATAGCTTACCCCGAAGCTAAGCACGAACATGGTCTCATTTCCTTGGAAACTCTTTGTTGAAACTCTCCCTCATGGATTTCTCACTCAAAACACTAAGAAGAGGTTATGGCAGCCTAGGGGCACACCAGAGGAAGGTAGAAGGCGTGAGGAATGGGAGGAGGGGCGGGCTATTTATAGGGAAAGTTTGCCACCAACTCCCTGACAGAGTATCGTACGTCCGGCAACCTTAGCGTACGTCCGATGGTCTTTGTACATCGGTCCAGAGGGTGTCTCATACGTCCAGGTATTATCCAAAAGGTATCCTAAAAAGTAGAGTACATCTGGTGGCCCCACGTACGTCCGTTGTACTATTTGCAGAGCGTACGTCCGGTGGTCCCCCACCGTACGTCTGTACTACAGACAGAGAAGCGTATGTCCGTTAGACCTAACGTATGTCCGCTCACTGAGGATCAATGTTTGGCCTCTATTCTTCTAAGGGTTAAAGGTGTGATTAGGTGGGTGCTAAGGGTTTTTGGGCCTCGTAAAGCTCTGTCATTGAAAACCTCTGTTAACAGCTCCTGTGGAGAAAATTCCATTTAATAAAAGGTAGGTTTTTATCGAGATATTACAGGTGCGAAATGCGAAAACCCCATTTTCGTAATCGAATTATCCGACTCCCACCCATACACCCACACATAGTTGAGAGGAGCTCCACTCTAGATGTTGGTTTTTACTAAACATAACCAAGCTTTTACCCTTATTGCACCTTTTTAATGAAAAGAAAAAGATAATCCAAACGATATTTGTTGAGTTGTTATCTAGATTTTTAATTGGGGCTTTAAATTTGCAACTATTTGAGTTACTCTAGACTTCTAGTTGGATTTTATTGGACCTACAATATATACCGAATCCCACACCCTATACATAAAGATGGGAAACTTATGCTTTCATCTTTCAAAAGTAGGAATATATTGTTTTTTTTTTTTTGGATTGGGATTTCTCACATTGCTCCGAATTTCAAGGCTTTGCACTAAAGACTCTTAACCTGATAACCTGTCCTAATCGGCCAGGCTGGCCCTCAATCTTGCTGACAATTATAAGATTTGGCTGTTACAATATTGGTTTAATAGATAAGCTCGAATGCTAGCCATTTTGTTTGCTTACCGCTTACGGAACAATAATTAGAATTATTCAACGGGCCCAAGTTGCCTTCTGCTAGTTTATAAGCCTAAACTCAATCTGTTAATTATCCCTCACTGAAAAAAGATAATCTTATCTCACACACCTTTGAACAAAATATTTTGATGGATCCTTTTTAGACCATTTGATTTGATTCATCATTCATTCATATAGGAATCTTCTTTAAGCACTTGGCATTATAAAGTATACAGTTGAAGGCTTATTTAAGGTAATTTATTATTGAGAAATGCTAAGTGTTTTCTTGGTGTTCTCTTAACTGTGATGTAAATTTTAAAATCACCAATAGATTAAAAGTTAATAATAATAATCTCAAATTCAACAGTGATTTTAAATGTCACATTATAGTTGGGACGACACCAAAAGAACACTAGAAGAACACTTAACATTACCCTTTATTATTTATTACCCTTTTATTATTATTATTATTATTATTATTATTATTATTATTATTACATCATGGTAATGTTATAGTATTGACTATAAAAGTAGTGGCTCCTGCTTTAAGCAGACCAAACCAAAAGGCATCATAGAATTGACATTATTCAACAGATACGAACAAATGGAGCTTAAGTGCCTTGAAAGCAAAAAGATGTTGGGATGGGCCCCACTGATTCCCTGGCCCACCAATGTGTGTGGCCCGAATTTAGTATTTATCCACATCGAGCCCGCCGCATCCATCGGGACCCCCCTCCAATAGGAGCCACTCGTTTTTGGAAAGGGTCGTCTCTTCCTATCCACCAGGAATGGGATGACCAAAGCCACCCCCATTTCCAAATGTTGTACACGTGTTTCCAATGGCTACTTACATTTTCTTTCATTAAATTATGGCGGTGTAGGTGATATTATATTATTGATTTTTTTTAAAAAATTGATTAAAAAATTATTATTATTTTTTTAAAAGTGCTAAATATTAATATAATATACACAATTAAATACACCAAGGAGCAAGGATTGCCATAAAATAGATAATTCTCATTTTGATGGGATAATCATTTTTCTTAAAATCCTTGGGCTGATGAAAGTGAAATTCCACCGTAATTAAATATCAAATAGAACTCCAAATTCTTTTTTTTTACTAAGTGCATGTAACTATCATTTACTTATNTCACACATTCGAGCGAATCCTCCGATCAAGCTATTTCTTGTTATAACGGATACATGACATCATTATTCGAAGCCTTATGAAACCTAGAGTTATGGCTAAGCTAAAGTGTACACGTGTGAAACTTAAGAACATGTGCTCTGCCTACTGACCGTACGTCCGCCCTCAATGGCGTACGTCCGCTCAGTGTGTTAAACACATTGTTTTAAGATTCGAACAGTGCATATTTCCAATAGCAATCACAGACCTCTAGACCTCTTCTAAGCTAGTAAAACAGGACATGCAACGCAAGAAATCGCAGAACCATGATCTTTTGAGAAAACTCTTTGAAAACATCGTTATCTTTAAATGAACGCTTAATGAACACTTGAAGTTCTCATTAAAGCAGAAACATGAGATAACAAGGTGATAATTACAAAGGGAACATAGTTTACCCCGAAGCTAAGCACAGACATGGTCTCCTTTCCTTGGAAACTCTTTGTTGAACCTCTCCCTCACGGATTTCTCACTCAAAACACTAAGAAGAGGTTCTGGCAGCCTAGGGGCACACCAGAGGAAGGTAGAAGGAGTAAGGAATGGGAGGAGGGGTGTGCTATTTATAGGAAAAGTTTGCCACCAACTCCCTGACAGAGCAGCGGACGTCTGGCAACCTTAGCGTACGTCCGATGGTCATTATACATCGGTCCAGAGGGTTTCTCGTACGTCCAGGTATTATCCAAAGGGTATTCCAAAAAGTAGCGTACGTCCGGTGGTCCTACGTCGTCCGTTGTACTATTTGCAGAGCGTACGTCCGGTGGTCCCCCACCGTACGTCCGTACTACAGATAGAAGCGTACGTCCGCTAGACCTAGCGTATGTCCACTCCCTGAGGATCAATGTTTGGCCTCTATTCTTATAAGGGTTAAAGGTGTGATTAGGTGGGTGCTAAGGGTTTTTGGGCCTCGTAAAGCACTATCATTGAAAACCTTTGTTAACAGCTCCAATGGAGAAAATTCCATTTAATAAAAGGTGAGTTTTTATCAAGGTATTACAGGTGCGAAATGCGAAAACCCCATTTTCATAATCGAATTATCCGACTCCCACCCATACACCCACACATAGTTGAAAGGAGCTCCACTCTAGATGTTGGTTTTTACTAAACATAACCAATCTTTTACCCTTATTGCACCTTTTTAATGAAAAGAAAAAGATAATCCAAACGATATTTGTTAAGTTGTTATCTAGATTTTTAATCGGGGCTTTAAATTTGCAACTATTTGAGTTACTCTAGACTTCTAGTTGGATTTTATTGGACCTACAATATATACCGAATCCCACACCCTATACATAAAGATGGGAAACTTATGCTTTCATCTTTCAAAAGTAGGAATATATTGGTTTTTTTTTGGATTGGGATTTCTCACATTGCTCCGAATTTCAAGGCTTTGCACCCCATGGAGTCCCCATCCATCCTACTTTCTTCAAGAATTGGTAAGTGGTGACAAGTAAACACTAAAGACTCTTAACCTGATAACCTGTCCTAATCGGCCAGGCTGGCCCTCAATCTTGCTGACAATTATAAGATTTGGCTGTTACAATATTGGTTTAATAGATAAGCTCGAATGCTGACCATTTTGTTTGCTTACCGCTTACGGAACAATAATTAGAATTATTCAACGGGCCCAAGTTGCCTTCTGCTAGTTTATAAGCCTAAACTCAATCTGTTAATCATCCCTCACTGAAAAAAGATAATCTTATCTCACACACCTTTGAACAAAATATTTTGATGGATCCTTTTTAGACCATTTGATTTGATTCATCATTCATTCATATAGGAATCTTCTTTAAGCACTTGGCATTATCAAGTATACCGTTGAAGGCTTATTTAAGGTAATTTATTATTGAGAAATGTTAAGTGTTTTCTTGGTGTTCTCTTAACTGTGATGTAAATTTTAAAATCACCAATAGATTAAAAGTTAATAATAATAATCTCAAATTCAACAGTGATTTTAAATGTCACATTATAGTTGGGACGACACCATAAGAATACTAGAATAACACTTAACATTACCCTTTATTATTTATTACCCTTTTATTATTATTATTATTATTACATCATGGTAATGTTATAGTATTGACTATAAAAGTAGTGGCTCCTGCTTTAAGCAGACCAAACCAAAAGGCATCATAGAATTGACATTATTCAACAGATACGAACAAATGGAGCTTAAGTGCCTTGAAAGCAAAAAGATGTTGGGATGGGCCCCACTGATTCCCTGGCCCACCAATGTGTGTGGCCCGAATTTAGTATTTATCCACATCGAGCCCGCCGCATCCATCGGGACCCCCCTCCAATAGGAGCCACTCGTTTTTGGAAAGGGTCGTCTCTTCCTATCCACCAGGAATGGGATGACCAAAGCCACCCCCATTTCCAAATGTTGTACACGTGTTTCCAATGGCTACTTACATTTTCTTTCATTAAATTATGGCGGTGTAGGTGATATTATATTATTGATTTTTTTTAAAAAATTGATTAAAAAATTATTATTATTTTTTTAAAAGTGCTAAATATTAATATAATATACACAATTAAATACACCAAGGAGCAAGGATTGCCATAAAATAGATAATTCTCATTTTGATGGGATAATCATTTTTCTTAAAATCCTTGGGCTGATGAAAGTGAAATTCCACCGTAATTAAATATCAAATAGAACTCCAAATTCTTTTTTTTTACTAAGTGCATGTAACTATCATTTACTTATATTATAAATTCAATAATGGAAAATACAATTAGTAGAGTAGATCTTCAAAATATCTTTGCTAGTTTGACTTTTTTTTATTTCTAAAGATGTTATACAATTAATTTTGTGGTAACAACCTTAATTAAGAATACGATTGGCCAACCAACTTCTAACTTCTTTTTTTTTAATTTTAATTTCACGTATTATCTTGATTTTTTAAACTTCACATATTATTATTATTATTATCTTGACCCTTTTCTTTTCAATCACCTATTCTTTCTGTGTTTACTATTGTGTTCCTCCATGAGATTAAGGAAAATTATTTGATTTGTTTGATGTAATTCAATTTACAAAGTGTGATGAAACAAAGTCGATAAGATAGGATTGCGATTCACATATATACTCATTTAATCTTATATTATTTTAAATGATTTTTTTATCCATTCAACGCTTCCTGTGAATTCAATTCTTGAAATATCAAAATAGCTTGAAAGACTTATAATATTTGATATAAGGATTTGGATTAAACCACTCATCAAATGAGTTTTGAGATTAACTTTAATTCACTTTTAATTAGACCTTGAACAGATTCATTGAAGATTTGATAAGATCTAAACTCAAAATTGAACCTCAATAAGAGAGAAACACAAGTATAAAACAAGATTAATCTTTTAATATGAGTTTGAAAGTCAAAATTTTATACGAGTCTCCTTCACTAATTTTCTTCTACTAGGTTACTAAAAAAAAAAAAAAATAGGAGTGACATGAAGAACTCCGACTAATAGGCGACTATCATGGGGTATCATGCATATGGGATTTGCAATACACGTAGTGACGAGACTAGAGGGAGCTGGTTAAATTTGTTAAAAAAGATTATGTTTTTTTTACTTGGTCCCTTCAAATTTTTGTTACAAAAACCATATAATTCTCTAACATTTCTCATACTATTAAAAGCATATAGTTTTTTCAACGGTCCAGACTCGGGCGAATGTGATTTGGTTTTAGTTACTAAGGATTGACCCAAAAAAAAACAAGACATTATAGCAAATAAGGTTTATCATACAAAATTTTGCAACCTCAATAACAACACCATCAACAAATAATAAACGATTCCAAACACGGATTTTCCTTTGACCAAAAAGCCCCACCATAGCCAAATCCACGTCAGCAACCAGATAAAATCATCCTCAAATTCATGCTGACAGGAGAAAGTGCAACAACGAAGACTAAAGAGAGACAGAGAAGATAGAGAGATTGGAGAAACAGAGCGGATAATGGATAGGGTGTTCTCAGTGGATGAAATCTCCGACCAATTCTGGTCACCCTCACTCCCGTCAGGAACCGGACAAGTGGACGAATCGTCGAGGATGAACCGGAGCCCATCGGAGTGGGCCTTCCAGCGCTTCTTTCAGCTGGAGGCCTCCTCCAACGCCGCGTCCGGCGCCTCATCCGCCAAAAACGACGGCGTCGTCGAGATCAAGGACGACCACGACAGCGACAACAATCGCACCCAGAATGCTGTTACTACTAATAATAATGATAATGACCAGAACAACAAGGTTGCGGCTAAGGCTAATGGTAATACCACTGCCACGACGTCGTTTAATACGCCTCCTCCGAACATCCCGATCGACTCCGAGGAGTACCAGGCCTTCCTTAAAAGCAAGCTCAATCTTGCTTGTGCTGCTGTGGCTTTAACTCGGGTAAATTTCTTTTGTTATTGTTTACAATCGTTTTTCTTTTTCTAAGTTCTGGGTTTTGTTTCGTTGCCGAGAAACTTGCGGGAAAGAAAAAGTTTGGATCTGTGTTAAGTTGTTTTGCTTGTGTTTCCTATGCTGTTTTGGTTTCAGCTGAACTGAGCAGAATGGTTGGTATATTGTGTGTTTGTTTTTCTAAAAAAAAAAAAAATCATTTTTTTTTGTTAGTGTGTGCTTGCTTCCCATAGATTGAGAAATTTGGGATTCAGAATAATGATTTGTTTTCTTTTCTAGCATTTTCTCGGCATCCAAACATATTATTAGATTTTTGTTTTGTTTTCTAATCTTAAATAACTTCTGGTGAAACCGATTTCAATGTTTTTGTGATCTTTGGTGAGTTTGTTTGTGCATGAAGTGACAAAGAAAATAAAAATTACCCAAAATTGAAAAACATTACTAGGACAAAGTTTTTTCTGTCATTTGACTATGGAATGAGTCCTTTGATCAAAATTACTTGTTTAAATGCAAGGCTTGCTTGTGGGGGCATATGCGATATCAGGGAATGCGAGTTTTGCTATAAAAGGTATTACGGTTCTTAGAACCAAAAGAACCGTAATCGGTTAGAGCACAACTAAGCATGAGATGTGAAAACGTTNTGAAATCCTCCTTCACGACCGTAATCGTTTAGAGCACAACTAAGCATGAGATGTGAAAACGTTACTCTGTTAGGAGCTAGACCAGACAAAAGGCGAGGAGTTTTGAAAGTCTTTAAGGGTTCCCTTTTTTAGGTGTTTGGAATTATTTGTAGCTTGCATTTGGGTGTGGGAAAGCGAAAGGGAAGGGAAAGAAAAGGAAGTGAAAGATTGAATATGGTCATTCTTTTATGAGATAAACAGAAAATCAGCTCCTAATATATGACGGGTTACCTGCAAAATGGGGAGAAGGTCACCGGGAAAACACCGGCTCTTAGAGATCAAGAAGCCTCCAATGCTTAAGTCAGTCAGTAATGTATTCTAAAAAGAAAAAAATAATAAATTCCCAGGAGATAGCTTAATCGGCTGAAGACTATGCCTCATGAAGCGGAGGTCACTAGTTAGATTCTCCCATTTTTCCTCCCTTTGGGCCAATTACTTATCAAAAAAGAAAAATGGAATGGAGAGAGTTTTGGGTTAAAGAGGACAATACCAACTTTATGGTAGTGACAACACTTTAATATGAGGCTCCTTGGAGTTAGTCTTGGTGGAGTGCTTGATTGTATGCCTTGCAGCTACATGGGCTGTTTGAATGGGGCCAGTGATTTATACCTATATCAAATATGGTCATTTTTTTGAAATAAACGTAAAATCAGATCCCAATCAAGTATATAGCTGTTTTGGCCTCAGCTGAGACAGGGTTGTTGTTTTCATGGATCCTAATAATGAGAAATATGAGTTTTGAAGCATCAGTTTCTCTTATTTTTTAGCATTTTCTGAAATCCAAATAGTGGATAATGGTTATGGATATCCTTCAATCTCTTTGTATCTATTGTTCAATGGGAAGATATTTGATATCCCCCCAATGGTTAATGGATATCTCTAAACTTGTTTTTCCTTTTCCCTTAATTTTGGGTTTCTTTTGTATACTTCCCATATAGTTGGGTTGTGCTCCTCTACTCTTTTAATGAGATTGATTTACATATTAAAAAAAAAAGGTGAAGATATTTGATTACAATGTCTTACAAATCAAAGGGAAAAAAAAAAATTTGCTACTTTTACTAAAACCTTTGTGGGCATGTTAAAAATATTAGGGAAAACAACTTTTTTCTATAAAAAGATAATATCCCTAGAAGCAAATGAAGGGCTGCAGCCTGCATAAGATTGAGCTTAAACTTTGCTAGAACCTTGAACGAAAAAAGACAAGGAGTCACAGAGTCTAAAGGGGGTGCTCTTTAAATTACTTGGCGCTAAGGCTTCAGAAAATATTAGAATACAACATCAAGTTTAAGCCAATGATCAATTGTCAAAATCTTAGGTTGGCTTGTAACTTGGTTGAAAAATAGAGCTTCAACCAGCTCCGGCGGGAGTTGTTTATAAATTTGAAATCCCTGATGTCAGAAGAACTTTGTTGAGTGAGAAGACTCCTTTCATTATGTTCAGTCCAAGATTCATACTTTAACTACATGACAGTTCTCTCACTATCCTCTTTTTGGCCATAAACTTTGGAGAAAGTTTCAACAAACCCATTTAGGCATCTAACTTCATAATAACCCTTCTGTGTCACATGTTGATAGCCCAACTTGCTGTGACCTTGGCCTCCTTGATTTTGAGGAACACTTTCCCACAATTTATAGTATAATTAATACCTACCTGAGAATTGGTTGCAGAAGTTTTTGTTTTATGAAGTATATAATTTGATTTTCTCTGTGACATATATTTACTTTGAACTTTTCCTCAAATGAGTTGGACTTCTCTATATACGTTATCAAGAAACCCCAAGGGGTTGGCCTAAGTGGTGAAGGCCTTGGTCTTGGAAGTTTGCTCTCTTCAAGGTCCAAGGTTCAACATCTCTTGGGTGCAAACAATCCCTTGGGGCCACACTCCCTGGTGAAAAGCCAACAATTACCCAATTCCGTGTAGGGAAACTTCCGAGGGTGCGGTGCATGGTACTGAGGTTTACTTTGCAGGGGTGGGTCTGAAGGACCATGCCTTGCAGAGGTTCCCCGATATCTTAAAAAAAAAAATTCTGTTGGTTTGTTTGGCAAAACAATTTTCGCAGCATGGCTACGTGGGCAAGGCATATTTCTTTCATGTGGTAGAGTCATCATCTCTTTTCCTGTACAATATGCTATTATCTTGAATAAACAGATTGCTATATTTTGTGGCACAGCAGACCTTAAGTCCAATATGACATCGTCAATTGTTTGAAGCCCTTTCTAGAAACTATCAAATGATATGAATAATCTCCCATATTGAGGAGATTATTCCAATACGACGATAAAAAATGGGTATTTTTTATTGTCTACTCACTCACCAGTTCTGGTGCGTTTTTAATCTTTTGCATGTACTACTTCAGTCCAAGGTAGCCACAAGGTTGTCTATCCTTCCTCCATCCTTTTCTACATATAAATAATGTTCCCTGTGCCTCACCCAATTGTGCTGCTTCTAATTTTACCTTTGCTTGGGTCATCATCTTTCTGCCTCAGGACTACAATTTTGTACTTTTGCTGGAACAAAATTTCTGTGTTTCCCTTTCTCCTCATTCTTTTGTAAAGTTGTTTTTGTTTAAGGTTTCCTTACAAATGAAGCTAGTAGTTTCATAACCTTTTTTTCCCCTATATTTCTTTCTTTGATTTTTAAGGCCGAGTAAGTGAAGGTTTGATGAAGTAAACAAAATCCCCAAACCCCTTAATTTCTTTTTTTGGTCACATCAGGCTTGAGGTACTTATACATGGTTTTGCAGACTTCTCATTTTGTAAACTAAAGATAATAAAACTGCTCTAAAGCAAAATCTAACAAGTCACATGTTAGAATATCAAGAAAGTATAAATAAGCCACAGCTCTAAGCTCTATGATTTAATCAAGTCTTCTGATTCATATATTTAATTGACAAGTTATGGATCTTAACTTAATAAACCTTGCATCGATTTTGGGTGTACTCCTTTTAAATCACCTATTTAAACATTTTATAGCAACTGTGGTTTGGGAATAAGAATGTCTATATGCTTCATACTTGTATTGCACATGATTTATATCTTTGCTTGAAGCTGATCTGAAGCCAATATTTTGTATCAGATAATACTAGTTAACTAAGTGTGTTTTATTCATGTGAACAGGCGTCTTTAGTAAAGCCTCAAGAATCTGCTGCTTTAGCTGACAATGGATTGCAGACTTCCTCTACTTCACAATTGGGATCCCAAGCCCCTTCTAAAGGTTTGCATCACTTAACTGTTTGTATGTTTGTAACTGTATATAAGATGATTCCTTTTTTCTTTTAAGAACAGAGAATAATAAGTAAAACAATGTTTTAATATTCATGATGGGTCTACGAAGCTGCAACTATAAATTAATGCAAAAATATAGCAATGGATAAAAACAGCCCTCACTCCTCAGTAGAATAGATGAAAGTCAGGTGGCCCTGTTCAAATGACCACACCTTTGAAAATAAAAGCAGCCAAAATGTTTTAATGAGACAGCCCTACTTGACAAGGAATTAATGTGCCCCAGGAATGTAAGCTTGGAGAAGAGCCTTTGAGTGACGGGAAATATGGAGGCTCTTCACCTGAGAGTGTAGATCTTTCCACCTTGTATCACTAAGATTGCAGATAAAAAGTGAAACAGGTCACTTTTAGAGGAGAAACATTTGGAGATAGGCTGTTCTTTCCTTGGAAGGCAAAACTCTTTTTTTTTTTTTTTAATAAGTAATTGCAAATTTATTAAAAAAGATTAAAGGTGCAACATAAGTAGGCAAGAAGTATACAAGACATATATCTAACTAGCAGAAAAAAATAAACTAAAAAAATAAAAGCTAGAAATATTAAAATGAAACTAGTGGTAAAGTGTCTTGAAGAAAAAAATCCTTCAATTCCACCATTGTCCCCATACGGACTTCAAAACTTTGATAATTTATTTCCTTCCAAACCACATCAGGCAGGATGGTACCATCTTCAACACTACAACAAACTAAAGCCTACCAAATTGCCCTTTTCAGCAAGCGAAAAGGTCTACCACTCATATAGGCATATCCCAAATTAACCTACATTATTGAATTCCGTAGAGTGCAGCATTCTCACAATGGAGTAAAAGGTGATACACTGACTCCCCACTCGTCTTACATATGCAACATCAATCAACAACAATAACATGTCGCTTCCTTAGGTTGTACATGGTAAGGATCTTCCTTAAAGTGGCCAACTAAGCAAGGAGCCCCACTTTCAAGGGAAACTTATTATGCCAAATATTCCTCCAAGGGAAAGGAGTACTATCTTTGGGAACAAGGACATTGTAGTATGATCTAACATTGAACAAACCTCTATTGGAAGGTACTTAACAAGGACAATGTAGTATGATACAACAAATTGAAGAAGTGATAAGCGAAAGATGCTTCGAAGTGTGGATCCCCTTAACACAGATCCTCCAGAAACCAATAAGAATGCCATTGCTAATAAGTACTTGACACGGTTAGGAAAGAAGGTAAAAATTGAGTGATGAATTTCCAAGAGCAACAATCATCGTCTTACACGATCACTGATAACTGATCACTGGACCACATCCAGCAGCTCCTAATGGAATTCCACAGGCACTTCACTGCAGGTGCCATGTTCCAAGCAGTCAGGGGTCCAGACTAAAGAATGGATACGCATTAGTAGCTTGCCTTTAAGCTGTTTAACCACGGAGCACCTCGGTTTAGTGAACTATTGAAAAATAAATTGGATTTTTTTGCTCATTTTTAAATCCAATTTTAGATACTTTTTGTCTCATTACACGGACATAAGTTGTTATACTGTTCCTTTGGCAAGTCTGGAACATAGATGCTTCACTAGAGGCAAACTCTACAGCCGTAGAGAAAGTGTATGTCAACTTTGGTGTGATTGGTATACGTCCACATTTTTGCAGGAGATGGTTTTAATAATTAATTCATTGCATTTTTTGGTGACCATAATAATTAACTGAATTGGGGTGGGGATGGGGATGGGGGGTTCTAATTGCATAAATGGAAATTGACCAGAATATTGCACCGGTGACTATGAAAATAGAGTGGAGAGCCAAATAGAGTGCCTTTTATTTATATATGATTGGTGATGGTAATAATATGGCATGTGTTCGTTCATGATCTTTTTCTTGCATAGGTACCTTCTTTTCCCTTTTCATAGACTTCACTGGCTCGGCTTTGGAATTATGTGTGGATGATGAGAAATACAGTTATCTTCTTAGTTTTTTTTTTTTTATTTACTTTTTTTTATCGTGTATCTAATATAATTACCTATGTAGGAGCTGGGTGTGATTCATCTAGGTCAAGAGAGAAGGACTCTAATGGAGCACTTGGGAGTACATCCTTACCTGCAATTCAAAAGAAATCTGGGGTCCCAGTGAGGTCAACAACAAGTGGATCATCTAGAGAACTGTCAGATGACGAGGAAGTTGAAGGAGAAAATGAACTGATTCAGAGTACGGACCCTGCTGATGTGAAACGTGTCAGGAGGTAACCATGTTCTCTGCTGTTGTATTAATAATGTTTTAGGTATGATATTTGCAGATGTTGGGGGTTTGTTATATCCACTGGGGACCCGGTGGTATAATTTATGTACTTGGTATACAGTCAAGTTGACATAAATTCATCTTCAATGGGCATTAATACTTGTTCCCACAAAAAGCAGTTTCCTGCAATATGGACCTTGTGTTCTCATATCCGATAGAAAAGCCATACCGATGTACTAAGTGTGTACACTTTTTATCCTCTTCATGTTTTTCATTGTAGGATCTATTTCATGGTTGTATATGCATGTTGAATTCATTTTCATTAATTAATTCATGTGATATGTTTCAGGATGCTTTCCAATAGGGAGTCGGCCAGACGCTCAAGAAGAAGAAAGCAGGCCCATTTGACTGAGCTTGAGACGAAGGTGTTGCCTTTTTTCTTTTTGGTCTTTTTTTGCCTTTTATTATTTATCTCTCTTTATAAATCTTGGATAGATTTTCTAACTCAATGTCCTTAATAGGTTGCTGAACTAAGAGTTGAAAATTCTTCGCTGTTAAAGCGTCTTACTGACATAAGCCAGAAGTACAATGAAGCAGCTGTTGACAATAGAGTTTTAAAAGCAGATGTTGAAACATTTAGAGCAAAGGTAAGTTATTTATTTCGATTGTTCTTAAAGCTGAGCTTCTTGCCTGAGGGTATGCATCAAAACCTACACTATACTCTCTAAGGCGGATTGAAACTCGATTATTAGAGGTTCTTAATTAAAGATCGAAATTTTTCTGAAGGAGAACAGGAACTGATTTATTAATTATTTCTATCCATGTGATTTTATTTCCAGGTTAAGATGGCAGAAGAGACGGTCAAAAGAATTACTGGATTGAACCCAATGTTCAATGCCATGTCTGAGATATCCTCAGTGTCAATGCCATCATTTGATGGAAGCCCTTCTGATACATCAACAGATGCTGCTGTGCCCGTGCAAGATGACTCAAACCATCACTTTTATCAACCCAGTGCCAACAATAATGTGTCTACTCATGATCTGAGAGTCGACAATGGCTTGGCAGACATTTCCCCTGTTGAAAATGTGCTGCAGAAATCAGCAGCAGGAAACAAGATGGGAAGAACAGCTTCTATGCAGCGAGTGGCTAGTTTGGAGCATCTTCAGAAGCGGATCCGTGGGGGTGTAAGTTCTTGTGGGCCACATTCCAACAGGGAGCAGTAGCAGTTGCAGCAAAGGATGATTTGAAGAATGATCTCAATGCAGTACTATTTTTGGTTTGAATGTACGTAAGAAACCCCATTCTTTATGTTAACTACACTGTTAATTGAACAACCTCTATTTATTATTAACTCTACTGATCAATGTGATGCCCGATGTAACAGCTTATCTAGTCAAGTTGGCCAAAACTTATTCATCCCCCCTTATGTCTTGTTGGGGTTCCCTACATGTGTATGAACTTGTGTTCAACATCATTTTGACACAATAGGGCACTAAGTGCCTATTGATGATCTCCAAGATTGTTTTTTTGATTTCTTTAGAGCTAAGTGTACATTGCTGCTTATTCTAATCATCAGGCCATCAGGCACAAATTAGTTGCTCGGCCACTGATGCAATTGCTGTCATGTCCATGCCGGTGGAGAGGGGGAGATTATGAAATGGTAGTCATTATAACAATGGTACATGACTGTTATTGACATACGTTTGCCTGTAACTGGGAGGTGTTAAAATATTATTTTAGTGGCCGATTTGGCTCCAATCTTAATATGTATCAGCAACTCGTAAAAGATTTGTAAAAGAGTTGTAGATGAAACATTACTCGAAGCATTAACGTTAGGGTGGATCTTTTGGAATCCAAGAAGAAATCCCAACCATCAATAGCCCAACATTCTTTCCCTATTCTTTCTTTTACAAAGGTGGCATTTAGATTCTCATTTCCATAAGGCACCAACTGATGAATTTCTTTTCGCTAATTCTAGCTTCTCATCGTCCACTTGATGCCCACAATGCTTTGAATAGACAATTTGTTCATGGTCTGGACTGAACTAAAACCAGGCTTGTTCTCTATCTTCTTAATCTTCATGTCCTCTCTCACAATCTCCACATCCTCCCACCTTTCTGCTGAAGCATAAACATTCGACAAAGCTACATAGTCTTCACTCCTAACAATCACATCCGCAGCACTCTTCTGCTGTAGCTGGAGGAGAAGCTTCCCCACCTTCCCACCCATTGCAACATCCCCATGAACTTTGCAAGCACTTAGCAAACTCCTCCACAATACGGCATCGGGTTCAATCGGCATCCCCATTACAAATTCATACGCCTCTTTCAAGTGCCCGGCACGACCAAGAAGATCAACCATGCAGCCGTAATGCTGCATTCCTGGCGTGACACAAAAATTACTCTTCATCTTATCAAACAAATGAAGACCTTCTTCAACAAGCCCCACGTGGCAACATGCTGATAACAAGCTAGTAAAAGTCACTGCATTGGGCTTAACACCATAATCCCCCATTCCATCCAAAAGCTCCAATGCTTCCTTTCCTCTCCCATGGATAGCTAGTCCAGTTGCCATTGCCGTCCAAGTCAATACATTGCGGTCTTTCATTCGCCTAAAAACAGATAAAGCACTCTCAAGGCACCCGCATTTTGAGTACATATCAACCAAACCAGTGCCAATAAACACATCATTTTCAGGAACACAAACTGTCTTCTCTATATACCCATGAACACAAGCCCCAGTTTCAAGCACACCCATTTGAGAAGCCGCGGAAAGAATGCAAACCATTGTGGTATCAGTCGGTTTCAGCCCGCAAACACCAACCAACATGTCCCGAAACAACGACAATGCATCGCAAGCACATTCCTTAGTCCTTTCTCTTTGCGAACAATACCCAGTAATCATCGCATTCCACGTAACATTACTTCTCACCGCCATTTCATCAAACACCCTTCGTGCCGAATAAACATCCTTATTATTGGCATAAAAATGTATCGTTGTGGTTTGCACCAAAATATTTGACACAACCCCATGTCTCAAAACCCGTCCATGTATTTGTCTCCCTTCCCACAATGTGGACAGTGATGGAGTTCTAGCGCAAGCCCCAATAACGAAAATATACGTAAAATCATCGAATGCTAAAAAAGTCTCTTCCTTTGAAACCCAATTGGCAAAAACAAGAATTGAGTCTTTAGGTCGAGCACAGCGTATTAAAGTGTTCAAGAGGAAGAGGTTTGGGTTGCCGAAGTGCTCGAGCACTAAATGGGCATGCGGGAAGGATGAAACGGCGCAGTATTGGTCAATGAGTTTGGCCAACAGAGGGGGTGATCTGAGGCCGTTGGTGATCAACTGGGCATGAATTTGTTTAAGGTGGTGGGTGGTTTTGGGTTTGTTGAGGTTTAAGAGGGAGCGACAAGCGAGTCTTGGGGAAAAGGGCATGCCTCATGTGGGTGGATGTTGGACTCGAATTGGAACGAAGTTTGTTGAATAATATACCCGAGTCCCTCACTCTAACTCGACCAATTAAGTAGGTCGGCAATTTTTGACATAATTCATAAATTTGATATAAATTTAACGGATTAAAGTTTTTTTATAATTGGGTTTTGATTAAGGTCAACCTAAATTAACCCCTTTAAATAAATGAGTCTGTCTCGAATGAAAAGTGTTACACATCCTAAA
Organism: Carpinus fangiana; assembly: GCA_006937295.1. NCBI lineage: Eukaryota > Viridiplantae > Streptophyta > Magnoliopsida > Fagales > Betulaceae > Carpinus > Carpinus fangiana. Next base: position 34,852,399 of record CM017322.1, read on the forward strand.
TTTTATTCTTAAAAGTTGATTCTCAAATAAACTGAGTGGTCATTTAGGGGCCTTAGCTGGTGATCCAGGCTGTTTCCCTCTCAACGATGAAGCTTATGTGTTATCATCTCATGATATTTACTATTTTAAAAAATGTCACTGACTCATGGGATAGTGACAAATTATTTGGCAACTAACTTTTGGAACAAAAATTTAAAATGTTAGCATTTCTCATCTCGAATCAACCTGCTTAACTCACAAATGACTCATATAATTTGTATAAATTAAAAAGGCTGAAGTTCATAAATTCATATACAAGTCAAAACGGGATAAACGAGTCGTGTTTGGATTAATCCAACATAACTTATTTATTAAACAAGTTAACAGATCATGTAGTGTCACCCGCTAATTTAGATGAATCGTGTCAAAATTGAGGGTTTAACTTATTTAAGTAAATATGCCCAATTCGATATGAATCAACCTGATGTACAAACACAAATTATATATAAATATATATTTATATTTATATATTTGAATTACTCTATTTTTTAGTTGCCATAAAAGGCAAAGTAAAAAACTTTCTTTCTTTCTTTCAATTTTTTTTTTTTTTAAATGTAGAAAAATAAAATATAAATTAAAAAGAGGCATGAATTAATAACATGTGTTTATCCATGAGTCGATTCTTTTATCGTTGAAAACTCAATCTCGAAGTCCAGTCCAAACACGGCACCCACCTTATCATCATCTTCCCCCAAACCCACTAACCCAGAAAGCCATGGAGATCTCGTCTGTAACTCTATCTTTCTCTTCCAATCCAAGAATAACCTTACCTTCTCTCCCTTTCTCTTCTTCCAACTCCACCTTTCTCTCCAGCATTGCCACCACCGCTTTCTTGAAGAAAACTAAGCCCAAAAGTAACGCTCTGGTGCTGACCAGAAACAGGGCCAGAACTGAGCCAGCCAAGAAGGGTCTCACCTGCAACGCTTTGTTTGGTCTTGGCGTGCCCGAGCTGGTTGTTATTGCGGGAGTTGCGGCTCTGGTTTTTGGGCCCAAGAAGTTGCCTGAAGTGGGCAAGAGTATTGGCAAGACCGTCAAGAGCTTTCAACAGGTTTGTCAATTCAGTTGCGTCTGTTTTTTTCTCGTGATGTTGAAAAAGGTTTAGGGTTTATGGAAAATGGAGAGGAAATGAAAATTTTAGTTTGGCTGAGCCGAATTGTTGTGTTATGCTCAAGAATTTGTGAAAATTTGTGGGATTGCTACAACGGGGATTTTTGGTGCCTTCTGCTCTTTTAGGTTGTTTTGGTTTCCAAAAGTAATGGCAATTAAACTGAAGATTAGTGCTTGTGTTAGCCGTTAGGGTTTGATTGAGGGAAAAAAGGGATACTGAATTAAACAAGAAATTTTGGTGCATGAACTCTATGATTTGCGGTGCTATTCTAAGGGTCGAACTGAATGTCCTCAGGCAGCTCGGCGTCTCACTATTATAGCTGTAAAATTAGACAAATTTACAGGTGGAACTGTGAATCCACGCTCAGTAAGAAAATACTCAATCGAATTAGTGTATGTGATGTGAGCTCCCTTTGTTCTAATAAAACTTCCCTCTCTTCTGTTGAACTGAAAACGTTAAAATGCAAAACTCGGTTTTTCTAAAATCATGGTGCAAATCCTCTTTAAAACGAGATATTCAATTACTTGAAAACTCATTACGATAGTTTGCTCTTGCTGAAAACGTTAGTGCAAATTCCTTTCCTTGAAGTGAAACAAGAGAGAATTTTCTATTTACTAAAACACTAAACTGAAAGCTCTTATATATTCGTATAGCTGAACTGGTTGCTATTATTGAACTTACCTTATAAACTTATTAGTATTTTTCCCTTTAGCCTGTGTTGAAGTTAAAACCCTGTTCGACTTGAGGGTGTTGAACGTACTCTCCCATTCAACCTAAGGGTGTCGAGCATACGACCCCGCTTGACCTAGGGCTGCCTTGGGATTAAGTTGCATACTGAAAATATCTTATGTTTTTCACTCATAGTACTATTCTTAAAACTTATTCTGATACTGAATTTTTTCTCTTAAAACTATTCTTAAACTCATTTCCAATAATCATGAAATTACATTACAAATAGATTATCATGTTAAACTTAAAAACCCCTAAAACTTTCTCTCGCCTTGAGAAAACCCTTTTTCAACTCTTAGCAGTCTTGTTCGAAGGCGGGTTTGAACAAGGCATTTTGTGCCAGCTACGTTCAAACAGAATTCGATCGCAGTTGCGATCGAGGCATTCTGAGACAGTTTCGTTCTAACAGAAACCCTACCATTTGAATGAGAACCTACATAAATGAAATTATCTATGTAAAACTACCTCAATCTGAACTCTTTCACCAAACATCACAAAACCAACCAAATTTAAAATCTCAAAAACTCTTCAATACCAAAAACCCAACCTTTTCTACAAACCCTATTTTACATTTCTCCCATTTTCTCCAAACCACACAACCTCAACAACCACAAGTCTACATACCTTATTAACACCACACAACTCAAATAATCAATTTCCAAACCTCAAATCACAACCCTATTACTACATCTAGACACTAGATCTTTTTGTCCAATCGCCCGATCGCTGTGCTCCAACCTGCTATAATATAAAACATTCATAGCCTGTCCCCATTTCAAGGCCTATATTTGCTACTATACTATTTGCTCTTAGACCCACATTAGCTAACCATATAGAATCATTGAAACTACCTCCAAGGTAAGGATCTAATTACAGTCATAAGGGGCCCACCACGCAAATCCTGTTTACCAGTTTATACTTGTATTTACAAGCAAGAGCTGTTGAAGGTAGGCATAAAAATAACATTCTTTCTATACTTGCCATTTGCAAGTTACTTTCTCTTCGAACATAAAGGTAATATTTTATCAAACTTCAGTGGGAATTAGAATTAAAAAGGAAATAAGTATCACTAACATTTCTCTGACATTAATTATGGGTAGATCTGTTTGCAGAGTGGAAGTCTTTTATAGCTCTAGGTTGAAATATAGTCATAGTTATATGTGTGTGTAGATGACTGGGGAGAACAGCAGAACTTGCATTTTCTACCATTCTAAAGGGTTATATTTCTTGATTTAGAACCATATCTGCATTTCTCTTCCCTATGTAGTGGTGGGTTGCTGAAAAGCCTTTGTTTCGGTTCATCCTTTTGGGTTCTTTTTCTGCTCCGCACCAACCGCATCCCCCTTCCTCCCTCCCTCTTGCGGTGTGGGGGAGAGGGGAGTGCTGTTTTATGTTGTTAAAGAAGGGTAGAGTAGGATGGGAGTTTCACAAGCAAACATAAAACAATGCATTATGTGCTGTTTTATGGAATCATCTTGCAAGTTGAAACTTTTTACCTTCAAATCCCAAGTTTTGATATAAATAGATGAAGTTGCTCACAGATTGTTGGCTGATGGATTATGTGGCACAACAGCGATTGCTTTGTGAAAGCCATTTTGCTACTTATTATATGCACTAAAGATTAGTGGAATCTGTAAATGATTTGAACATTCATGGCTTTTTTTAATATTCCCATTTTACTTATGGAAGTATTTGATTTGTCTCTCAATCTTTCAGGCAGCAAAGGAGTTTGAGTCTGAGATTAAAAAAGAACCCGACTCCATACCGGAGGCCCCAGTGGAGAAACCTACAGCCTTGAGTGAAGAGGAGAAACAAGGTGTCAAAGTTCCAAGCTCGAAGGAGAGCGTATGATATTGTAGACCTTCCACTTATTAGATTGTCTCATTGTTCGACAGTTGCACTGACTGGTTTTAATATCTTATTCATATCTAATGTAGATTAGTTATGTAAGAAACTGCCTTCTTCTTCATGATTCAGATCATGGTTGGCTAAGAGTCAAAACAAGGTTACGTTTGGTCAAATTGACCAATTTTTGCATCTTCTTTGTTTTGTTAAGTAATTTGAAATAAAGTGGTAAAGCTGAAATTGTTGAGAAGCAACACTTGAGCTGTTTCTCAAATCTAGAAGCCTGGGCAACATTACAAAATGGGTAAAAAGTTGAAGCACCTTTTGGTTGCCCTACCAAACAAGGCCTTAGCTGGTAGTAGGGCAATCACAATACACCCTCGGTTTCCTTTATTAGGTTGCTATGTAGAAAGTAACTTTCATGCTTCCATATCACTAACAATTCCTCTTGTATGTATATCCATCATGAGTAATATTATTGTTATACAATTACCATATAACTTAATGATATGACATTGAAATCAGTCATTGAATCATCTGTTTTTTTGGCCCGTCTCTCAATTGTATGATAGAAGCAAGACTCGTCCATTATTTGCAAAAAGAATTATACAAGAAGTCTTTTGATTCCCAAAGACCAAGAAAAAAAATAAATCTACAAAAAAACCTTCGTAAAATAAGAAAAAGACATGAATCTAGCTTGCTGGTTTGAGCTTAGAATAAAATTTTCAGACCTGAACATCGGAAAATGGATGAATATTGGGCTAGCCAACATAAGGCCCAATCAAAGCTTTATGTTTTTAATATATCCTTAAACAAGGTTTAGGCCTTGTTAGGTCGAAGCCAACATAATGAAAGTTCTTAGTAAATTGAATAATATGCTGTCCATGACCACTATCAGAATGGGCAAAGGAAAAAACCAAAAGAAGAAAGTGACACATTTTTTTTTACTCTATTATATATATATTTCTGCACCCACCATTTCTTAAATAATTATTAATTAAGCGACTTCCACTATGTGAGAGGGATAGATGTGAAAAATACTATAAAAAAAGGGTTGAAATATAAATTTTGTTTAAATTTTGACTAGTTTTTTTAAAGATAATACTCTTTTAAACTTCTGCTTTAAGGCTAATAAGTATTTATTAGTGGATATAAACTTTGATAATAAGTTCTTAACCACAAGATGAAGATGGCCCACTTGGTTGAACTTTCTAATGGAGTAAATTGGGTCAGATTTATTGGGAATTATGTGCCCTCTTACGCACTATTCATATATATATATTGACATGTTTACACAAGAAAAGAGAGATAAGAAATTCGAATTAGTGACATATGTTTCATTAGGCGTGGTTCACAGCTAATTGAGCTATCCATTAAGAATACATATTTTTAATTTCAATATAAAGAAATGAACGATAATAAAAATTAGTCTTTTTATAAGTATTAATCTAAGGACTAATTTTTAACTAAATTATATGATATTGTATAACGGTCTTAAAAAACCATATTACTAAAAGAAAAAGGGAAAAAAAAAAAAAAAAGGTTTGGAAATTTGTTATATTGCACTATACACGCGCTTTAAGAGTGTCCTTTTCTGCATACTCTAGCGGGCCCATCCCAAAATCTAGTGGAGGAGTCATTAAGAAGGACCATCAATGTTTTAAAACTTTACTCATTTTTTTTTATAAAATTGTCATTTATGAGTTTGTGACATCATGTGTATGAGTGTATCCTTAATTTATGATTAAAAAAAAATTACGATGCCCATTTTTTTTATTATATTAGTAGTTTTCAATTGTTACAAGAGACAAGTGGATGCAACTTGTTAAGCTCTTGTTAGAAATAAGAAATAAGAAGGGGGTGGCCGAACTACCTTATGGGCCGTCAATGACGTACAATGATTATTCAACTTAGAGTAATCTATACCACCACCGATGCCACATGGTATGATCGTCATTCCTACATGGTAGCGCCGGTCACTTTGGCCAATAGATCTAAAACAACCCAAAATCTACTAGTATAAACCATAGGATCAAGTTCATATACTAGGGGTGTGTAAGTACCCTAAATTCTACACCTCTTTTTCTCATGGTGATACAACACACGTTAATATATAAAGAACCAATTGAGAAACATAGTTTGGTTCATTGTAATTTTGTAAAAAATAAAATATCAATGTAGTAGTAAATCATTGTTAAAGCGTTTGGCTCATGACATAATATGTGAAAGACACGAGTATCAAAATGTACAATTTATAGACAAAATATTTATGCTTAATGACAAGGCATTTTTTGTATTTCCATGGGTGATTACTTACCGCGAACTTAACTCGAATCTTGTACTTAAAACCATATCCTTTACTTTATGTCTAAAATGATTGATCGTTTCTCAAGGACCATTCTAATCGTTATTGACCGTTCTACCAAAACCTAATTTATCACTTACCTAGGACCCTAAGTTCATAAAACTCCTAAAGGGCACCATACAATTGGCATAAGTGTTTTGAAAAAAAAAAAAAAAGTTACAAACACAACCTAAAAGACTCCGAAGGTCCTAACTTTTTTTCTTATAGTTATATTTCATTTGTTAAACAACCAAGGAAATGTTTTAAGATGTTGAAAGTTAGGTGTTTTAACATTGTTTTTGGTTTAAAAATGAATAAAGTTCACACCTTTCATGCAATTGTCAAGTTTATCTACTTAAAAGACCTAGCTCTCACCCAACATTAAGAGAAGATAACAAGTATGCAAACTTTTATGAAAATCAAAGCTTTAACACGAAAGGTAACACGTATTAAGGCTACATTAAGCTTTATACCTTAAGGTCCTATTTGGTTCACGGAATGTCTAGTTCATTAGAAAATGAAGAACTACTACTAGGAATAGAAGAGTGCAGAATAAAATAGTTATTCATATTCCTTAGTTTGGCAACAACACGCATGCAAAAATTGGAATGGAATCAAAATTATGAAAAATCTCATTTTTTTTTTTCAAACTCATATTAAAAAAAAAAAAAAAAACTTGAAATAAACCACCCACATAAGCTGCCGGGGGTGGCCTTGGCCACCCCCAAAACCCTCAGTGACTCCGATAAACAACGGGGGTGGCCACTGCCACTCTCGATGACCAGCAGGGTGGCCGCAGCCACCCTTGAAGCAAATCTCGAGTGTCCATAGCCACCCCAAAATGCGACGAGAGTGGTCGCACCACCCTTAACCTCTTCTGTGGTGGTCAAGCCTTGAGGCATCTGGGGGTGGTGCGACCACCCCTGACCTCTTCTGTGGGTGGCCGACCACCCTAATGGGTGGTCAAGCCAACAACTTTATTTTTTATATTTTTTATATTTTGTTTTAAGTTTTTTTTTTTTTAAATATATATATATTTGGGTATTTTTGAAAAATGTATTTCATTCCTTAAGAATTAGCTAAGCCACTCATTTTTTAGTAGCTTATCTAATATTGTGTACGAAATTAATAGTCCAATGAGAATAAACTATTTTCAGGAATAGTGTGTTACCAAACAAAAGAATAACTAGTCAATTTCGCAAACCAAACGAAGTCTAAAGGATTGAGCTTTCCAGACCCTAAGAGCTCAACTCTCAAGGAGGATCCTTCTATTTATCCCTCTCTAGGGTATAGTATCAGAAAAGTGGCAAACCTCTAGGGTATTGTATCAGAAAATGGGCAAAATGGGGCCTATGGTTCATCCTAACCCTTTAAATAGACCCTCTTCCATGTGCTTTTATTGAAGTGGCCAAATTCCATTGCATGTAGACTACCATCATTTGATCGTTAAAAGAAACTATCGATCATTGTGTATAGATGTGTACTGTTCTATCTTTTAAAGCAACGGTCGATCGTTTTGTACAAAGCCATACCACTCAATCGTTAAGGTACACACACATATATATATATATTTGCGTAAACCACGAGTTTGAACCAATGACTTGTAAAAGATTTGCCATGTGTTTGGGTGGGGTGTTACAATAGATTTGTGCCATCTTCTTGTTGGTGTTAATTTTATCTTAATTACACATAAATATAAATAAGAATTTTTCTTAAGATTGCACATCATGTAATAATTTAATCACTTATGTTTGTACAATGACCGTACATCAAGTATGGGAAGAGAAGGCTGAAAGGAAGGCAGGAGGTTAAGAAAGGTTTGTTAAACGCCCTACACTTTTGATGCTTAAGTTAGTGTTCGTAGAAGATGAAGTAAATTGATAGAGTCTAAATAAGTGAAAAAAAGGACGCATACAAGGTGAGGGGTCCTTATATTCTTATATAAGCTCATTGTTTCTTGTATTTTCTTGGTAGGGCTTTGGGACTCTCATTCAAATTCTATTGTATTACAAATGACACTCATCTTAGCATTAGGCATTAAAATTGACGAAAAATCTCTCAGCGTGCACCATAATTGATTATTATTATTTTTTAATTAACTTCCCAAAATGCTTTTGAGGTTGGTTTATTGTAATTGCCCTCTAAATAGGACTAACAATTTTTGACACAACCCATAAACATGATACAGAATTATAGGCTTGTCTTCAAGAGGTAGTTCAATCGGCTGTGAACCATGTCTTATGAAGTAGAGGTCACAAGCTCGAATCCCCCCTTCCCCCTATCCTTGCGTGGACATGTTAAAAAAAATAATAATAATAATTATAGGCTTAGGGTTTGGATAAACGACTTGACCCATTTATGATTTATATATATATAGTGTAATAAATACATGGGTCAAGCATGTCAAACCGGTCGTGTTTGGGTCGAAACAAGTAATGTTGAGTTAGGTCAAACGGGTTAAACAAGTTGCATTTAAATCTAAATGGGTCAAATAGATTGACCCGTTTTATGACCCTTTTTATTAAACTTGTCAAGTGAGTTGTGATCAAGTGTAAGGGTCTAACCTGTTTAGCTAAATAGGTCATACTCGGATTTTTCTCTTATCAAGTTTGCGGGTCAAACAGGTCCTCTATAGTTCATTGGGGGCAACTTGGCAAGTGAAAGTATAAATTAGTCACATGAGGTGCAAGCTTCGTATTTATTTATTCAGGGGTAGAATTGTAATTTTAGAATGACTTTAATAGTTTTTCTTAAAAATAATTGAATAACAAATAGTCCAAAAAAAAAAAAAAAAGTATGAATCACGCCCTTTTGAAGACGCATCAGATTATTGTCCCCTCCATCGCACACATTTAAAAATAAATAAATAAATTAAGTCACGCCCTTTGGAAGGCGCGTCGGACTATTTTCCCCCTCTATCGCGTAAATAATAATAATAAAAATCCCCCGCTTTTCCATTCTTCTCCGTCTCTCTCTCTCTCTCTCTCTCTC